>NQII01005045.1:0-18547 GCA_002778355.1 Clitarchus hookeri | reverse complement strand
CCCACCAACCATCACGAACCATGGCGCGTGTAAGAAGTGTTCGTTATACTGCATCTTCCTCACACCTCCCTCCCCCAACAAGAGAGACACATGTAGGAACTTAGGGAGGGAGTCGAGAAAGGATATAAGCCAATTTACAAAGAAGAGGGGCTGTTCATTATTACTGGACAGAGGTCAGTCGTAATCACAACAGAGAGAGAGATCAGTTGGTCAGTTCATCATAGCCACACAGAGAGGTCAGTTGCGCCAAGAGAGTAAGGCCGGGGAGATCGGACCCCCGGCCATGTCAGTTCGCAGAGACAGTCGAAGTAACGAGCAGCAGGTTATGCGGAGTTCGGTACTGCCACCCCAAAATGTGCAGGTAGTCAGTCGCGACATTAAGGGGTCAGCCAAATCGGGACGCGAGACCCTAAACACGGAACGCAGGGTAGAATCAGAGACAGTCACCAGAGTTACGTCGGACGAGTAGTTTCACCACGCCGGGATGCGAGTCAGTCAGTCAGTTACAACGCACCGAGAAGGCGGAGTCGAGTGGTGAACTTAAACGAGAAGTGCCATGTCGCACTAGTGAGATTGTCCAGTGCAACCCCCGCCAAGAGCCGGGGTGGGGGGCCCACCCAGGGCCACCTCGCCGGGACATGGTAGGGTAGTAAGCAGTCAGTTACTGCTCTACACCGAGAATGGGAGCGAGTCGTGAGCTTCAACGAGAAGTGCCATGNGGACATGGTAGGGTAGTAAGCAGTCAGTTACTGCTCTACACCGAGAATGGGAGCGAGTCGTGAGCTTCAACGAGAAGCGCCACANCAGAGTTACGTCGGACGAGTAGTTTCACCACGCCGGGATGCGAGTCAGTCAGTCAGTTACAACGCACCGAGAAGGCGGAGTCGAGTGGTGAACTTAAACGAGAAGTGCCATGTCGCACTAGTGAGATTGTCCAGTGCAACCCCCGCCAAGAGCCGGGGTGGGGGGCCCACCCAGGGCCACCTCGCCGGGACATGGTAGGGTAGTAAGCAGTCAGTTACTGCTCTACACCGAGAATGGGAGCGAGTCGTGAGCTTCAACGAGAAGTGCCATGTCGAGAGGAAGCCAGCTGCATGCAACAAGCCTACCACAGAGGGCCTTCAACAGGGCCATCCAGCTCACCAGACCTCATCAACTGCCGAAACGTATCCGGGCCACACAACTCCCCATATCTCAACTGCCGGAACAACTACCACATAACATGTGCAGATAAGTAACCACGTCGTCACTCAGGGACCTGTTCTGTCACCTAATTCCTCCACAGCGTCGGAAACATAGCCAGAACAGTGTAACCAGCCCTTACGGCCTGAACTCGCAGGGCGTTAAAGTATGAGTAAATTCTCGGCTCAAGGTGNCCAGAACAGTGTAACCAGCCCTTACGGCCTGAACTCGCAGGGCGTTAAAGTATGAGTAAATTCTCGGCTCAAGGTGCGGGGAAATAATGTATAAAACCCCTCAACAGTGCCAGGAATGTGTAAATGAATTCCCGTTAAATAAACCTGTTCAAAACTAATAAGTCGTGATGAAGTCATTGTGTGATATACCCTCAACATTCAAGGCACCTATAGTCTGTGCCACTGAACATTAACCATAGACGCTACGAACCATCTATACACCACAGGTTGGGAGTAGTGTCGATATCTTACAAATTTCCTTATAAAGAACAGAAAAAAAATTCATATGTTAGCAGTAATACAGACAAAATTAATGAATCAGCAGTGACTAATATTCTTGACTTAAAACTAGACAATTTACAAAATTGTAAATCTCACATTGCGTCTATTTTACATAAACTAAGTTCAACCTATTTCACTCTACTAAGTGTTGCAGAGGTCTTAAACAAAAATATAACAAAAATGGTATATTTTGCATATTTTCATTCCATCATGTGTGATGGTATAATTTTTTGGGGTAATTCCACTGACAGTAAAAAAGTGTTTCACTTGCAAAAGAGATCTGTAAGAATAATCAGTGGCAAAATAAATTCAGACTCATGTAGACCTCTTTTCAAGAGCTCGGAGATTTTAACATTTGCATGCGAGTAAATGTTTTCAGTACTCATATTCGTGTCCAAAAACAGTCGTGTATTTCAGGAAAATGAGTCCTTTCATAAGCAAGACACTATAATAAAAAAACATGTGTGGCTTCAGTTAACTTAAAACTGGTCCATAGAGGGTCGTCCTACCTTGGTAGCCAACTTTTCAATAAATAAAGGTGGTGACCTAGAAATTTGCTTCTCTAACCANTAGAGGGTCGTCCTACCTTGGTAGCCAACTTTTCAATAAATAAAGGTGGTGACCTAGAAATTTGCTTCTCTAACCAAAAACGTTTTAAAAGCAGTTGAAATTTTTATTGAATGTGTATTTTATAGCATAGATGAATATGTAAACTACAAAAACTAATAAATTCGTGTATAACATTTCATTGTATACATTTCTTGTTCCTTTTTTTCTGGAACCTTTTTAATGCTGTTTTAGTGAGGGAAGAAAATTAGTCACATTATGGAGAAAAGATATGATGTGTAAGTNCTGGAACCTTTTTAATGCTGTTTTAGTGAGGGAAGAAAATTAGTCACATTATGGAGAAAAGATATGATGTGTAAGTGCAGTCTGAAATGTGTGTGTGTGTGCATTTGTGTATCTGTCCAGTGTATAAACTTTGTAGTATACTGTAATTTGTCTTATATGTCTTGTCCAATGTCTTTGTACAGCTATGTATTGAAAAAAGATCTTAGGGACACAATAAAACAAACACATGCAGCACCACACTGACTGTAATAACATATCAATGTAATAATTATATTGTATATTAGGCTGGAACATGCATTGAGACAACTGTTGTACTAGGTTTTCAATATCAACTTTTTTTTTTTTTTCATGTAATAATGGAAATGTTTTGCATGTGGTAAAAGCAAACTTTTTCACTGCAATTTGCAGACGATGATGCAGTGGATATATGTTATAATGCGAAAACTAGAATGGTCTTGGTTATATGTATTTCTTCCATATACAATTTCACCTTTTAGCACAAGAAACATGTCGCTTTAGGCCGAAGTGACACTGATAAGTTAAAAAAAAAACCCGCCTAGGTTATATCTTAGCTATTGGTTTTTTGTAGACGTGGTTAACCTCAGTCCTCAACAATAAGATGTGTCGCAATTAATTTGCGATAGCGACATTAACTTGCAGTGTGCGTAATGTAAAATTAAAACTTCAATTTTACTTTATATAACTGAATAAAGCATTAAATCAAATGTTTAGACACATTTTGAGGCTTTCATTAGTACGCTAGCATTTAACAAAGTACAAACACAGACAGCTGATAATTATTTAAACATGTATATAAAAAGTAGGCCTTTGCGCACTCGCTGATCAGGTTTTACATTTTGGCCGTTCGCTACACAGGAGCGCTTGTGCAGTCTTGTGGTATGGGTGAGCGCTCGTGCAAGGAGTTTATAGCATTGAGTTACGTTGTTCTTTGTAGGATTATATCACGAGAAAGTGATAGCGTACTGATAGATTCGATGGCACTGAAGTCTTTTAAGCCAAAACCTAAACTTATTGTTTTTGACTTGGGTAAGTGTTGTAAAGAATAGCAACTTTTCCTAAAACAAAAGAAAAAATCACGGAAAGTGGTATAATTCCACTCTACTAATTACACAACACGAATTTACTAGGTACATTATCATATTATCACTACAAACCACAAATACGATAGTGGCGAGGGCTATGAAAATAAGGGAAATGGTGGGGTAAAATACGCTTAAAACATGTTCGTTATCGTTATATTTTCGTATGTAAATACGTTAAATGCACAAAGACCTCAATGAACATTATCTAACATCACGATGTGTAAATGAGTACTGGTTATCACACAATACCGTATTTCGCCGTGCTGCAATATTAACAAAACCTGTGTATTACATATTGTGAAATTAGGTTATGTTTGCTACATTTCACATAGCTACACACAGAAATATACAAACCCTTGGCATACCACAAAATGCATATACCACACATTTAAACATACTGCAAGTATGTGAATTTACTCACCTAGGTAGGTGGCGGGTACATTTTTCCCACGGCGAGTAGGAAGTGGTGCATACGCTCCCGTTCGTCGGGGTACTGGTGGCAAAACATGAACTCCACCAAGTGCTGCCTCCTCTCCTGCCATACTGAAGAAGACCGTGCTTCACATCCCGCCACACACACTATTTTTTGTGTATTCATTCTTGTATCGGGATCAACAGAATTCATACTATGGTTCACTTGAAGGTGCTCGTAGTCGTGCTCTGAAAGACAATTATTTGCACGCCAACAGTCACTTATGATTGTCGTTCCAGGCTCTATGAAATGCTTGATTACGTTCAGAAGCGACCTGCTAGTACGATCTTCGACAGGAACAAGAAGTATACTATTAGTACGTCTCTCGATCCCGCCAAAAAGCCAATGCCTCTGGACGATTCAACCTTTATTATGTTTCAGTTTCCCAAATTTTGCCTTATCTATCTCAACGAAAGAGCCAACCCTCCCCCACCCCTACCCACAATTATATCCCTTCTCACACCACAGAATCATCGCCTCCCGACAAAAGGACGACCAATCCATGACTGTAATAATAATAATCCACAATTGGGCTACCGCCCAGTGGCGANGATTACGTTCAGAAGCGACCTGCTAGTACGATCTTCGACAGGAACAAGAAGTATACTATTAGTACGTCTCTCGATCTCGCCAAAAAGCCAATGCCTCTGGACGATTCAACCTTTATTATGTTTCAGTTTCCCAAATTTTGCCTTATCTATCTCAACGAAAGAGCCAACCCTCCCCCACCCCTACCCACAATTATATCCCTTCTCACACCACAGAATCATTGCCTCCCGACAAAAGGACGACCAATCCATGACTGTAATAATAATAATCCACAATTGGGCTACCGCCCAGTGGCGAGCTCTCACCTCTCCCCTTCCTGAACTTTGCAACCCCCCTCGCAGATACTAATTCCTCCAGCAACACATTCCACTCCCTCACAGACCTCACAAGCATAGACACTGCCTACCCCTCTCCGTTCTCCTCCACACCCTCTGAAGCTTCTCACTGTTGTTTCCTCTCCCTGTAAACACCCCCTTACTTAACTGGCAGCGTAATCTTTCCACCCTCCCTCTCCATTCACTATCCTGTACATCCTGACCAGCCTTTCAACTTTCCTCCTGTCGTTCGAGCTCCACCCTATTTCTTTCATCACTGATGGCAGATAGTTCGCTTCCTCCTCACCATCCTGCCCCTGTCTTCTCCACCTACCCTTCACCCATCTTGCTGCCCTTCATTGCACCTTCTCTAGCTCTCGCACCTTCACCTCCACGTACGGGTTCCATACTACTGCAGCATATTCTAACATTGGCAGTACCATTGTGCCATATGTCTTCTCCTTCACCTCACTGCTGACTCCCTTCCGAACCCTTCCCAACATACTCAAAGCCCTTCTTCCCTTTGCAACCTCCCTCTACCTGTTTTTTCGATCTGAGGTCTCCATGCAATACAATCCCTAGGTACGTATATTCTGCTGCTTCCATCTCTTACTCCTCCCATCTGTACATGTTCCAGCTTATCACCTTCTCCCTTGTAAACCTCACTACCTTAGTTTTTCTTACATTTATCTTAATTTTATTCTCCATGGTCCACAACCATATCCTGTCAATGTCTGCCTGCAAGTTTTCACCCCCTCCCTCACTGCATACAATACACAATCATCTGCAAACAATCTTATTTTTCCTAATCCCCACACCCATGTCATTTACCTTTATGGTAAACAACAAAGGGCCCAGTACGCTTCCCTGTGGTACCCCTGATGTCACCTCTCCTTCCTCTGATATTGTCTCCCCCACTTTCACCCTCTGTCTGCGCCCCCTGAGGAAGTCCCCAATCCATTTCACTACCCACTTGTCCGGTATCAGCTCGTCCACTTTCTTCATCAAAGTCCCATGAGGCACCTTATCAAATGCCTTCTCAAAGTCTATGAAGCAGGCATCTGCCTGCTTCCCCTCATCATCTACCTGCACCACATCCTCTAACAGCCTAGCCAGCTCAACCAAATTCTATAACAAAAACACTAATGTCATCTTCCAATTGAGTGCACCCTGAAAACCAGAAAAGTGTAAATTTCACGCAATTTCCAAAGCAAGTGCTTGATTGTAGACCGTCAGTGCAAGTTGTTATGTTGCCACCATCAGAAATAGCAGATGACTGAGCTCAATTCAGTTCACTAACTCTGCAGAAGCATGAGACACAAATATTTGAGAATCAGCGTGGCGATGTGCCTAGGCACGCTCCCCATGTATGCGCCTGGCCAGCTGGATGTCCTTGGGTATGATGGTAACTGTGTTGGCATGGATGGCACACGGATTTGTGTTCTCAAACAGCCCCACAAAGTAGGCCTTGCTCTCCTCCTGCAGCGCCATCGCCATCGAGCTCTGGAAGCACAGGTCTGTCTTGAAGTCCTGTGTGATATCCCTTACCAAGCACTGGAAGGGCACCTTGCGGATGAGCAGTTCAGTGTTTATCTGGTAGCGCCTGATCTCCCTCAGAGAGACCGTGCAAGACCAGCAGTGATGCAGCGTCTTCACTCCCCCAATGACAGGTGCACTCTTGTAGGCAGCTGTCGTGGCCAGCTGCTTCCGCGGAGCTTTGCCTCCGGTTGATTTTTTTGCCATCAAAGCTAAAGCAAATAAATATTTTCCTCTGAGATTTACTGAAGTTTATGTTCTTCACATACTTTACACAGCAGACACGAAACGGTTTGTGATACGAACCAGGAGAATATTAAGAGAACCGCATCTCAGAGTCTATTATTAGTTCACATTTCTGAAAACCTTGCATCGTGAGAAATGTTGGGAAGGCAGGAGGGGTGTTTCCCTCCTTGCACCCTAACGACNACATTTCTGAAAACCTTGCATCGTGAGAAATGTTGGGAAGGCAGGAGGGGTGTTTCCCTCCTTGCACCCTAACGACTTCCCACACCTACGAAAGAAATTTTGCAGAAATGTTCTGCATAAAAACTATGTTAAAAGAACAGACGGTTACGGGTGCTTGCCGGTGTAGGCTACATGTTTCGCGACCGAAGATTCCTCTCTGAAGGTCGCTTGTGTTNCCTCCCACACCTACGAAAGAAATTTTGCAGAAATGTTCTGCATAAAAACTATGTTAAAAGAAGAGACGGTTACGGGTGCTTGCCGGTGTAGGCTACATGTTTCGCAACCGAAGATTCCTCTCTGAAGGTCGCTTGTGTTTTAGGTGGCAGCGGGCGCTCATGGCTAATATGCCAAAGTGCTCCACTGCCACCCCTCACATCATTGCTCCCTATAAACATACCTAAGTATGGGCATCGCGCAGCACTACTGTTATCATGCCTCCCAATCACTACCTAGAAAGGTATCGTTCAGTAGAGAGTCCTTTTGGACACTGGTGCAAACCCTGTTGCAACCACTTTCCCACGCAAGCCAAACTGCGCCGGAAAAACACTTGTTACAAACATTATAAATAACACTGCCAATACGTTTGAAATACAAAAAAGTAATTACATGCCCTTGCAAAAAAAAAAAATTAACTACCTGTTCCTATAAAATGAGTATTACTGCACCATTACAGAATGCAGAAAAATTGGAAGATGTGGCACTGGGCTAGTCCGCACCGAGTGCAGTTCACTGCTTTATTTTGCCCCACTTTTTTTACTGCTTAAATTTCTCACCTTTCGCACTCTCCCTTTTTTCAATAATTTTACCTGCTCCTCTGAAAAGTGCAGAAATTATTTTGATTTTCAACATTTTATAGCCTTTAATTTGCTCAGGTCTTTGTGCTCCTACTCACTTTGCCCTAATTAAGGAAATTTGATACAAAGCATCTCTGGAGAAACCGTTCAGCAACTTCTTTAGAGCTTAAAACTGCCATTTCCGAAAAGTTGTTAAAGTGAACAATCACCACCCTTGTTAATTAACTGAATCAGTGATATTTTACAATAGATTGAGAATGATCCTCTTGCATACGCAAATAAAAGACAGTCTGCGTTGTGCAGATGTTATGAATGCAATGAAGCCGGGAGAATGCACTTTTTCCACCTTTTGTAGTGTAGTTGTCTGAATTTGGGCTTTCAGTATTGGACTGCCTATGACCCTGGGGCCTAGAACTCATAGTGTAGTAGGCATGAAGGAGTTGCCTGATATGAATGCTTGCGAGTGTGTTCTGGTACACCTTCCAGTTTGTAACACAGATCTTATTGCATACTGTGCATTACATTCAGATGATATCCAGAAGTGAGTGCCGTATTGACTGCGTGATTGCTTGTTTCAGATTACACTCTCTGGCCCTTCTGGGTGGACACCCACGTCTCGCCGCCCTTCAAGATGTAAGTTGAGAACACATTGAGTGCAGAGGGTGTGGTTCTGGTAGTCACACTGCTAACGTTCTGGACTTGCATCCAGGACCTGTGTTTGATTCACAATGCTCCTCTTCTGAATACAGTTTTCCCTGACTTTTTCCAAAGTCGCTCCAGTTGACTGCTGTGGTGGTTCCTTAATGCAGTGGCTGATGCCTTCCCTACTCTTAATTTTCCGAGCAACCAGTTCTGTCGATTTCACACGTTATGAAAGGAGTGTCGACTTAAACATTACGTTGGGCTGTAACTGGAGTCTAACTGGACGTGCTTCTCAGGAAATGTCTTAGACTGTCTTAAAACCTTAAAAACCTGGAGAAGTTAGGAAATTTTAAATTGGTCAAGGGAAACATGGAAAAACCAGAGAAACTGGAGATTGGTCCTGGAAATTTAAACCTGCAACACACTTCAAGGTAACATATTTTCTGTACAGCCAAAATATTGTCATTAGCAAACCAGTAAATTTGTTTATAAACTATTGTGTACCAAAACATTTGTGCTACATGGGAAATCGCCTTGCAAGTAAAGAATTGCACTCGTACTGTAGACTATATTCAGGGACATTAAGTTCANGTGCTCGTACTGTAGACTATATTCAGGAACATTAAGTTCAGCATGTTTCATTTTAATCAATTTTTTATTATTATTATTTTTTTATGAATGCCCAAGGAGGTTGAAAATTTCTCATTCCCATCTTGAAATCCTGGAAAAGTCAGGGAATTAAATGCTGATATTCTGTAGCAGTCCTGAAATGTGTTAAATGAACACACGCTCGTTAAGAGGCTCGTGAGAACTGTACCTCGAGTGCAGTGTGGTGTGATGGAATGCAGAAATAGGCGGATGTAGGATACTGGGAGAAGCTCGCTGGCCATCTGCAAAGGTAGTCTTTCACAATTGGTTATCCAGATGGGTCCTCCGGGAAAATAGCCTGCATTACGGCAGTGGTTTGACAACCAAGGCCATTGCTTAGTACTACACATTTAAAGATTTTTAAAGGATGCATCTGNAGTAAATTTGTTTATAAACTATTGTGTACCAAAACATTTGTGCTACATGGGAAATCGCCTTGCAAGTAAAGAATTGCACTCGTACTGTAGACTATATTCAGGGACATTAAGTTCAGCATGTTTCATTTTAATCAATTTTTTANACTCGTACTGTAGACTATATTCAGGGACATTAAGTTCAGCATGTTTCATTTTAATCAATTTTTTATTATTATTATTATTTTTTTATGAATGCCCAAGGAGGTTGAAAATTTCTCATTCCCATCTTGAAATCCTGGAAAAGTCAGGGAATTAAATGCTGATATTCTGTAGCAGTCCTGAAATGTGTTAAATGAACACACGCTCGTTAAGAGGCTCGTGAGAACTGTACCTCGAGTGCAGTGTGGTGTGATGGAATGCAGAAATAGGAGGATGTAGGATACTGGGAGAAGCTCGCTGGCCATCTGCAAAGGTAGTCTTTCACAATTGATTATCCAGATGGGTCCTCCGGGAAAATAGCCTGCATTACGGCAGTGGTTTGACAACCAAGGCCATTGCTTAGTACTACACATTTAAAGATTTTTAAAGGATGCATCTGCCTCCACCTGCTTTATTTGTAATAACTTGTGTGTCAAGCTTTGTCCACACACCAGTGCATGCATGGTTCGTGAAGTATGATGATGAGTTCTTGGTATGTCGGACTGCACGGGGTTTCTTTAAGTGTAAGTGCAACTTGTACGGAGTTATCCGTAGCGTAGTTTCCTGGAACACAACACTCTTTATAGCAGCACATAAGATAATTGCAGGGGCAGTAGTTTACTTACAGGAAATGTATCTGTACAGTTAACTAGAGAGGCTCTGCCTCACACACTGTCTTGAATTACTGGTGTCTATCTCATTTTGGTAGTTTAGGGTCACTTATTATGAAACTACAACTATACCTCACTGGCAATACTCATTACGCTATATAAAAAAGGTTAATTCTGAACTGTTGTTAAGTAATTATAAATTAATTACTGCAGAATCATTTTTAATTGTCATTAGATTCTTGACGCTTAATGCTTACCAGATAACACACTGATAAAATTGAGTGTCTACAATTGAAAGCATTAAAAAAATGTAAACGTGCTGTAATAAGATATATTTAGTCATTTAATCATAAATAAGTGAAGGCACGTAAATGGAGAATTTCACATTAGGGATGCGACCAACCCTTAAATGTGTACGTGTTTCTAAAAGCAGCAGATTTATACTGCTCGCCATAGCCAGCAGGAAATCACCTATATGCACCCCCAGGACTCACATTCCGTAGGACATGTATTTGATTCCTGGTCCAGCCATCGTGATTTAAGCCCTACCTACAAACTTATCAAATACTAAATTGAAAGATTATTGCACGACCACTACAGTTTGNACGTGTTTCTAAAAGCAGCAGATTTATACTGCTCGCCATAGCCAGCAGGAAATCACCTATATGCACCCCCAGGACTTACATTCCGTAGGACATGTATTTGATTCCTGGTCCAGACATCGTGATTTAAGCCCTACCTACAAACTTATCAAATACTAAATTGAAAGATTATTGCACGACCACTACAGTTTGNCCATCGTGATTTAAGCCCTACCTACAAACTTATCAAATACTAAATTGAAAGATTATTGCACGACCACTACAGTTTGTTGATATCATACCCAAGGTGTTAGCCAAGTTGTATGTATATTACAAGCGACCACCGAAGTTGTCAGTTGGTTCTGAGGGTGAGACGAGAGTTGCACAACTTCAAGTACAGCATTCTCCATTCATCATGCCTCATGTGGATATAGGCCGTTCACAGCAAACTGAGTACTTTTGCACGGCCTGCTTAAGATCTACTTCTATGCACCCTGTTTGTTCTTCCACCATATGCAAAATTAACATTTCAGTGGCCCTCGTCACTTTATTCATGAGTTGGTCAAGTAAAACTGAAATTATTAGGAAAGTAAATATTTTTTACAAGTTTGCAAATATATGTGTTTAAAGAAAAACTATTTCTGTGTTCACAAATGTGTACCTAACACTTTCAATTCAAGGTGAAGACAGTGAACGTGTAGTGCAGAGGCACGGCGGCAGTGTGTGCACGTGGTCATGTGCGTAGTGTCAGGAACGGGCAGGTGGTGGACTCCCTGGGGCAGGTGGTGAAGCACTACCCCGAGGTACCGCAGTTGCTGCAGCAGCTGTCTGCGAGTGGCTACCTGCTGGGCGTGGCCTCGAGGACAGGAGAGATTGCAGGAGCCAACCAGCTGCTCGACCTGTTCGGCTGGGACCGCTACTTCCAGTTCAAGGAGATCTACCCCGGCTGCAAAGTGACGCACTTCAGGAAGTATGTCGATCATCTAAACCCAATAGCTGAGTATGTGGCTAGTTCACTGCCTTCCCACCGTGGCAGTCGGGGTTTAGTTCTNTCGATCATCTAAACCCAATAGCTGAGTATGTGGCTAGTTCACTGCCTTCCCACCGTGGCAGTCGGGGTTTAGTTCTCGGCAACCTGCTTTCTACCATACAAAATGGAAATAAGCTTAAACTTTAATCAAAAATACACTCTATGTATTGTATTATTTATGACATTTGGATNATACAAAATGGAAATAAGCTTAAACTTTAATCAAAAATACACTCTATGTATTGTATTATTTATGACATTTGGATAAGTACAATGTATCAAAATATTTTACTGTGTTACAAAATATATGCATTCTTGTTTCATGTGCAAACCAAACTTTGCATTTCTGATAATTTTGGTAGTGTGTGTACTACTTTGTAACAAGTTCAATGTTCTACAGCCAGGTGCAATGAGTGCTGTATTAGAAGCCACACTTCTAACTTAGAACCCATCAATGTAACTGCAGGAGCCGTTGTCTAGCTGGTTGTCTCATGCTCAAGTTAATAACATATACAAATGCAGAAATTATTTTTGTGGAAAATATATTAGAACTAAGGAAATTTAAAAAATATTATTATTATTATTATTATTATACTGTTTTGATTACTTAACTTGGCATACATGTACTTATACCAAAAATAATGTTAAACAACCACATTCAACCATCACAAATCACCATAGATATACTATAAACGCCTTCAAAATGTCTACAAGTTTTCTTATAATACTGCTTTCAAAANATACAAAATGGAAATAAGCTTAAACTTTAATCAAAAATACACTCTATGTATTGTATTATTTATGACATTTGGATAAATACAATGTATCAAAATATTTTGCTGTGTTACAAAATATATGCATTCTTGTTTCATGTGCAAACCAAAATGTGCATTTCTGATAATTTTGGTAGTGTGTGTACTACTTTGTAACAAGTTCAATGTTCTACAGCCAGGTGCAATGAGTGCTGTATTAGAAGCCACACTTCTAACTTAGAACCCATCAATGTAACTGCAGGAGCCGTTGTCTAGCTGGTTGTCTCATGCTCAAGTTAATAACATGTACAAATGCAGAAATTATTTTTGTGGAAAATATATTAGAACTAAGGAAATTTAAAAAATATTATTATTATTATTATTATTATACTGTTTTGATTACTTAACTTGGCATACATGTACTTATACCAAAAATAATGTTAAACAACCACATTCAACTATCACAAATCACCATAGATATACTATAAACGCCTTCAAAATGTCTACAAGTTTTCTTATAATACTGCTTTTAAAACCTATGTACAACTACTGGCACACAAGCCACAGGGGCACAAACTGCCAAAGTAAAAAGATACATTTAAAACTAATTACAAAGCTACCCAATAGGTAATCAAATATTCTTGCCTGTAGGGTAAATCAGAGAAAATACTAAGCTTTTTATGACAGCCTCACGCTCTGCCTGCCAGTGCGAAACAGGGATGCCAATAGAAGACTTTGCCCCACGCCTCCTCTTCACGGCTTACCCCACACTTTGTTGATTGTAATTCATGGTTACATAGGACACACAAATGTCTAGAAAAAATCCCAAAAAAGCAGAACTTTGGCCAATGATAGTTCATTAAACAAATGCATGTTGCAATTATACATGCACAGAAATCGGCTTCGAGCTGAACACATGCCGCTCTCCTCTCGATGCTATACATTTGCCACACGTGACCACCAAGGATGGCGTTCAGTGATGCCGTACAATGGCTGCTAAGATTTTTAAACGTTGCTAATCAGCTGTTGGTGTGGCGTCACCAAAGAGAGTCGGAGTGTTCTGCAACCACAGTACAGTGCCGGGCTGCGCTGCTATAGTGAAACGGCCACCGTACATGCCGGACGTCGCTCGCTGCAGGCAGGCTACCGTCGGCTAGCCACTATGCCTTCATCGCCACCAGTGGCCTGTTAGAAAATCAGCAACCAGCTAGTAACGCGTCTTCGTCTCCGTTTTCTTCCTGTGTGCGATGTCGCACACAAGCCAGTATTTTGCATGACTTGCAGTAGATGTTCTAGGCATGTAGGCAGACGTAGTTGTGGAGAATTATGTGACTACTGTCGCACACTAATAACCTAGCTGCCAATAAGATTTCAAGCTGTACGTATGGGAAATAGCACAGAAACGTGTTTGTGTATAAATATTTTGCAATGGTTTTGCATAAAGGATGCAGTATAGGCTGTTCATGGTAAACTGAACACTTTGGAAAGCCCTGCTTAAGATCTACTTGTATGCTCATTGTATAAACTTCCACCATATGTGAAACTAACATTTCAGTGGGCCTAATCACTTTATTTGTGCACAAGGTCACTCACGTGAAACTATGAAATTATTAGAAAAGTAAATATCTCACAAGTTTTCTGATTTTACATTCAAATGTACTAAATCAGAAAGCAAAACAATTCATTTCAGGATTTGTAAATGTTTACCTTACTCTTTTAATTCAATGTTAAGACATAGGGAACTACTTTCTCTCTGTCAGTCCCAACTTTACTGGGTGCATGTCAGTGAGTGTGTATGTTAAAAAGATATTCAGGCACAGTAATGTTTTTCAAAGGTTGATTCCAGAGATGCTCAGTTAATCATGAATAGCCCATACAAATATTTGACATATATTCCACAGTAAAATCACATTTTTCTCAGCGTATCACTTCCCATACGTTGGTCGAGACTACAATGCCTGAGGTTAGTTTTTTAATGAACAAAGTCAGTCAGATGTCTGCCGGTCCCACTGTAGTGCCACTGCAGCAACCTGGTACCTGCCGCATTATTGGAAGTTCATTGACGTGTCGGTTGGTGTACGCTGGACATTCAGAAATTACTGTTGTGGTAAAGTTTAGTTGAATCGATGTATCGACCAGTTCAACTGGCCTGAAATGTTGGTGGTTCTGGTGAACGTGCACCAGAGCATTGATCAATAAGTTTTTGAACACAAACTTACAAACACACATACAAATAAATAAAATATTTGTGAACAACAGAGTCAAAGAAAGGCAAATAGCCCTAGTTTAATTGTAACGGAAAAATTTGTGCCTTGAACTGTGCATAAACACTGCAGAAAAATGTGAGACTTTATTTGTATTTTAAAAAGAAAAAACGTGTGAATTAGAACACAGCACAGTGTTTAACGTAGTTTTCCCGTATTATAAAGTTATTTTGCCTGTATGAATTTATTCTGTTGCATTCGTAACAAAAAAATATAAAAACCTGTTGAGTTGAGATATTTGGGTGGCTCTTAACTTGGTCTTGAGAGCTGATGAGGTTGAAATGAGGTGAGAATGGAGCAGCACAAGAATGCTAGGGTGGGGGAAATGGGAGATCCCTGAGAAAACCTGGCAACCAATGGCATTGTTCTGCACGATTCCCACTTGTGAAAATCCGAGTGTGACACAGCTGGGGTTTGAACCCGGTTTGCCTTGGTGGGAGGCAAGCAGGCTAGCCGCTCAGCCACCGTGCCCCTCCCCCCTGTGGTAGAGTGTTCTGTACTGTCAACACTGGTGTATGTCGTGCAGGATCAGAAAGGACTCGGCTGTGCCGTTCAGCGAGATGGTGTTCTTTGACGACGAGCAGAGGAACATCCGTGACCTAGCAGAGCAAGGAGTGGTGTCTGTACTGGTGCGAGACGGCGTCAACAAGAAGGTCATTGAGGACGGACTGAAGCAGTTCAGCGAAGGCATCAAGAGATGATGCACTCCTTCCTTATCGTCTATTCCTTTACTTACGTCCAGTTTGTTGTCCGTGTGTTCCAGCTGTCACGGCAGTGTTGACATGTTTTCAGAAAGGGATTTATCTGCATTTCATTTGTGGACTTTCTGTTTTTATTTAAGGTGGCATCAATGTAAAAAAAAAGTTAAAATTAAAGTAACTTAGATTAAATATGGTTGGAATAGACCTCTAAGCTACCAATTACATTTTGTAAAATAAGTCAGAAGATACAAATACTCGCAGATAGATGCACATACACAAAAGTTGGACAAACATTTTCCATGCAGGTACAGTTGTGAAATTTCGCTGACTGGGCCAGCTTCTTGGCAGTGTAAAGTATCTGTATTTTTGGACCCATTTCTATGCATACGAGATGTGTTCAAAAAATAAGGTGACTTGTTATTTTGTGACTTTGTCTCTATAAATATTTATGTATTCATCAATATCTATTTTGTCCCCTTCAAAGTAATCCCCCTCAGATATAATACGCTTGTGCCAGCGCTTTTTGCCAATCCTCAAAGCATTTATGATATGCACATTTTGGTATGGCATTGAAGTCTTCCAGGTCTTTATCTCCTCAATCGTGGCAAACCTCCGTCCTTTCATGGGTCTCTTCAGTTTTGAGAACAGGAACAAGTCGCAGGGGGCCACGTCTGGTGAATTCGGTGGCTGAGGCATGATTACGGTTTTGTTAATACAGATTCTTTGATCCATTGTTTGCGATAGCAAAAAATCGCCAAGCACACCAAAACACGTCTAACCTTTATATCTGTCACAAACAAACAATGCAAAATGGCTGATAATGTCAACATGTTGGGGACATGTGTACCAACATAACAATAAAAACAATCAATAATCGAATGTACGTTGTAATGACGCAGTATTATTAATTTTCGGGACATGTGTTTCATTTTATTTTGTTTTGCTAAGCTTCGTAATAATTTTATCGGGTTTGAAATTAAAAGCAGTGGTGGTTCTTTTACTACGATAGTTTGCTGTTTTACGTTTATCAGGCGTCCGGTTGCCATTTTGAAAGCCTTAGTTTTGTTACGTGTCAACATTAGAATAGCTTTTTTCAGACTACGTCGACAATTTTGCCCGACAAGTGCCTACGACGCAGTTTCGATAACGTGTGGAGAGCGTGCGTGGCAGCCCCCGCCAGGCCCTTATCTGGGGAGAGGGGGGTGATAGGCAGCACAAGTACATGTGTGCCTGTCGCCATTGAAGTCAGTTGAATCAAGTCAGTCGTCTGAAGCAGTTGTCATCCAGTGCTCGCCTAGGCCGCGTCGGGCGTAGCGCTAACCCCCACACCGGCAAACTAGACCTTACTAGATTATTTCTACACCGGTGTGGGAGGTCGCTGCATTTAATTTTCTTCTGGCAAGTTTTTATAACATGAATAATTCTTAAACAAACGACTGTGGCGCTGTTCTGCACTTGTCTGGTTATTTGAAACCTGTTCGTACTCTGAACTTCGTACGTGAACTGTGTCACTTAAATGGTAAATAAAAGTATGGAACAAAACAAAACCGGAACTTGACTTTATTTCATATTTAATTGGCGTCCATTTTAAAGAGTCTCGTGTTACTCCGTCTTGAGCCAGTCGAGTGGTGAGTTATAGCCGAGTGGCAACTTAAAGCCGGCTATAACTGTGCGCGTGCTGCGTTACAACGTAGCCCTTGAAATTTGCAAAGTCACCTTATTTTTGAACACACCTCGTATAATGTGTGTGCATTCTAGTAAAAATTTTAACTCAAAATAATTTTTTCCATTGTATAAAACTGAACTGAAATTCGACCATGTACAAAAACAATTCAGTTAAATATAATTCATAAAAATAATATAACTTTAATAATATTCTGTTTCAAAATGGCACTGTAAATTCAGTTTGATTGTTGGCATATCAAACAAATTTTTTTCGTGTCTGTTCTGCCAGAAGCTGTTTTACATAAACTGTTTTTGGTAGAATCTCATCTACCACCTTGTTGACAACTAACGGAACGAATGCTGTGTAGTTACATCACACTATCTCTTTCAATAATGGCGAGACAGCCAATCTTGTTTGCAGCATTGTCTGTAGCAATGCAATTCATTTTTACTAAACTCATGTTCCAAAATATACCTCAATATTCTCAGCCATATACGAGTGGACCAGTTTTTGAAATTTTTTGTCGTGTGTGTATTGTAAATTTGCTTTGAAAATGTACATAAAGGATATTTTCCAGAAATATAGGTATGGTACGCATAACTTCTTGGAAGTTTCTATGAACGGAAAACTTTCCCACTGACCTCTCAGCTGTAGTTACAGTAACATAAGACCATTCCATAACATGTTCTTTTGTTGCANGGAAAACTTTCCCACTGACCTCTCAGCTGTAGTTACAGTAACATAAGACCATTCCATAACATGTTCTTTTGTTGCACTAATCGAGGTAATTAGCCTGATTTGCAGAGTGTTTGTTAATATTTGTGTTGGTTATAAGTCTCCTATGTACGCAGAGCTGTCTGAGATGCGAGGGAGTGATGAGGGGGATATTGACTCTCGCCCCTATGGCCCCGGTGCATCTACACACAAGGTTCTGAAATGGCACGCAGTTGCAGTGCTCCCATTGTACCGTAGAGTGATAACCCTCGTCATTTTACAAGTGCAAAGTCTGGTCTGTTGCAAAGTTTAGTACATATCGCTCGCTATAGTAGATTTAAGGGTTTCCGATCAGTACATATTGCAATAAAGGCAGTGTGAAAAAGCAGTTGTTAGCTTTGTTGGAGAGCTCGGGAATAGTGTTTGTATTGTGTTGGTGTCTTGAAAGTAGTCTTCGTACTTAGCCTCAGATATACGTATTTTCTTTTTGTAGCTCAGTGCATAAGATGCACTTAAAGAAGTCAACGCACTGCAGTGCAGTTGAAGCTCCGGGTACAGGAGGTTCCGTACAAATATGTTTACCCGTTCCGACAGTGTGA
>NQII01005044.1:114849-177892 GCA_002778355.1 Clitarchus hookeri | reverse complement strand
GGTTTCACTGATAATTTTTTAATGGATTCATTTGTCTCGGATTCCTTAGTCAAAATAAAAAGAGAGAAATATTTCGTTATTTAAAGGACAGCAATCCAAATAGTAAATTAAAACATAAACGAGAGTAGGTTCACTCTAAATTTCGTTTAAGATTTCTCGCAAGAAGCTTATTTGAAAGCACTCGCTGCAATCGTTTATATATGATTTATTTTAAATGAAATGTACATCTATGTACATACCTCAATTCTTCGAAAAGCATTGCCGGTTTTCGTTCCTTCAGGCTTACCATTTTCTTGTCCACAGTCGTTTATTTCATCTATAACTTTTATTTCCATGATCCAGCAACATTTCTTCGCCGCACAGATATCATTCTTCATTATTTTTTCCAGCTGTCAAAAATTGTTACGTCCGCTTGTTGTACTTTACAGTATGTTTCATTACCACGTTAATTAAGTTTATTCTAAAACATATTTAATAAACCGTAGAAGACACGAGATTCATTCGTTCATCAGCATGTTTCTGTTACTAATCTCACAAGCCGATAGTCTACAAAATTGTTTATTACACGAATGAATTCAGATTTAAGCCATTTCACAGACAGGTATTTGTCCTAAAAAGCTGGCCAAAAGTGTTTAAGTGTATTTAAATTATTTTTTAGAGTTAAAATGTAGTTAAAAAAGGTTTTGATGTGATTTATATGCAATTTACGTTGATACTATACAGTATCATAGTAACTAGATGAAAGGCATTGAAGAAATAAAACAAACAAAATGGTTAAATTGGCAAAAAAATATGTATATATAATTCGTATAATCAAATAACATCATTCAGAGTCACAATTCTCATTATCTTTATCATCATCATCATCATCNTGTATATATAATTCGTATAATCAAATAACATCATTCAGAGTCACAATTCTCATTATCTTTATCATCATCATCATCATCATTGTTATCACCACTAATATTAAGGGAATCAGAAAAACTGGTATCTACTATTGAATAACATGGGATGAGGTTGGCACGTATGTAAAACGTAGCTTTTGTGTTTTACCTTAATTTTGGACACAGCGTGGAGGGTAAAAATTGCAAAGTTCCATGTGGTAATTGAGAAATAAAAAGAGCCGGTATAGATCTTGTATGCTTGGGATGGTTAACATAAGTTAGAAAGTAGTGCTGCAGGTATAATCTTGTAAAGGGTATCGGCCATCTGGAATGGAAGTTTGGTGATGCCAATGCCGGTTCCACTGGGAACTTTGCCAGTGTATTTAGCTAAGTTAAACTCGATTTAATAGTTTCTTATATATATCACAGTAAGTTTAAATTATTTTGTAGCCACCATTCAGAAAAAAGTACCTGTCACATTCAATAAGTACATATATTAATTAATATGGTCTTCCACAGTACAAATTCTTCGTCAATGATGGTACGAATGTGTTGATTGTTTCCCGAGATATAATATAACATTTTTTTTATATATATTTTTTTCATATGAGGCTATCTTGCAAAATGTCTGATAAGTGAGGGTCTATACAGACCAATTTGATGGTTGTGATAGGAGGTACTGTCAGCATACAGAGTGAAGTTGAAATTTGTTTCTTTAATAATATATACTGGTGTAAAATATTTAAATAGATGCCCTTCGGAATATAAGTTCTTAAAACATACTCGTTTACACCATTATCTGAAGTACTATTGTTCTGCCAAATTTGGTAGGAATGTGTCAGTTTTTCCCGGATTATTGCATAACAAATTTCGTTTCATGTGGCTTATCTTACAAAATAATTGGCCAAAAGATACTACGTGTAAAATAATTTGTAAGTTGTAATATAAATTACCAAGATACAAAAGTTGGAATTGATTTCATGGTTTCTACGATGTAGCATTCTAAGCCAAGATAGATACTAATACACCATTTTGAAAACTTTTGTATGACATACTTGAAACATACAATTTTACTTAAAACGTCGCAATACTACTTATTTACCAAATTTGGTAGGAAATGGTCAATTGTATCCCGAGATATAACATAAAAACTGTGTTTATTAATGTGGTGCTATCTTACGAAATGGCGAAAAAAATGTTTCTTTTGTAATACAGTATATATATATGTTATATATACTGCCAGCACACAAAAATAACTTGGTATTGATTACATGGTCTCGACGATATAGCATTATAAATAAAAATGGCTATATAGCAGCCAATTAGAAAATAACTGTCTGACGTACCTAAAAAATGCCATTTAACATCATCTGCCGCAGCACTACTTGTTTGCCAAATTTTGCATGACTCAGAGAATTATTTACCGAGATAAGAAACAAAAACTAAGTATATTTTGGTGGCACTCTTTTCCAAAATGGCTAAAAAAAAGTGGTATTGTGTAGTCATATATGTTCGTTGTAATAGATACTTTCAGCAAGCACAATTTGTTCGGAATTGTTTATGAGGTAAGTTATGGTAGATATACTATACAAATCTAAAATAGTTGTATGACAGAGATTTTGAAAATAAGTACCCAATCATTGTCATTAACTTAAATTTTCTAGTCTATCATAGTTTTACTTATTTGCCCAGGTGGGTGGGAATTTGTTAAATTTTTTTCGAGATATTATGTAAACTCTTTATTTGTTAATTTATTACTATCTTCCAAAATTGCGGACAAACAGAAAAACCTAATTTAAAATTTTTTGTTTCATGACGCTCTGCCAACACAAAATTTTGTTTAAATCGGTTTAATTGTTACCGAAAAATGACATATCACCCAAAATATTAAGAATGGACGCCATTTTGATAGTATGTGCCCGGTGTGGTCGAAAACTATANCTTGTGTGTGGTCGAAAACTATAAAAGGCAAGTGTCCTTACTAAATACTAATCATGTATGTGTACCGAGTATGGTGAAATTTTGTTACCGCGTTCAAAGAGTTAAAGGGGGACACACGCACACACACACACACACACACTTATCCACACACACACAGACCGGAAAGTGATCTCATAGGCATTTGTTTCCTTCGGAAAGTAGGGNAGACCGGAAAGTGATCTCATAGGCATTTGTTTCCTTCGGAAAGTAGGGTAATAATAAATCATGTATGAAATGTTTTCACATGTATGGTTTTTGGTTCAAAATAATTTGATGACGCATGTATATGTGTGCACGCACGTGCGTTCACGGTGTCATGGAATGGAAGAAAGTGAACTGTTTAGATATTCCACTATTGTTTTACTAATACACATGTACGACACATGGTGACATAACTGTAAAAAAAAACAATGAACGTTTTCTTATATTACCGAAGTTTATGCAATTTAAAGGCTTAAACTTCGGTAATATAAGACGTCTTGTAAAGGCGAAGTTGTTAAAAGAACCGGGTCGTTCACAGAAAAGAAGAAACGAAAATCCTAGTAAACATTATTGTTTTTAGGTTGCCGCCTGGGTGGGCCGCCAAACGGTGTACAGAGATTCAGTAGAAAACGTTTTATGAAAAAAAAAATAAAAACCCAACGTGTCTAAGTGAGGTCTGCTTACGAATAGCATTTAAGAAACGTCACACGTTTGTATACGTTTTTCAGTTCCTCTATTTCTCTCTAAAGTATGTTATTTTAGTGGTGAAAATGGGACAAACGGGAGTTTTCGCGGTCATATTTAGGCACGAGCATTCCTGTACAAAACATTAAAAAAGGTGTAGTGACGTGCATTAAATATTTATTTTTATTACTACGTCAGATATAAATAATAGGGTTTCCGCAGAAAGTCTCACAGAGGCACGTTATCGACGGCAAGACTGCACGCCAGTTCAGTGCTTTGCACGTAGACGCGACGAGAGAGTTCATGCACATATCTCGGTAGCCTCCAGCGATGATTTTTATTTTAGGTTTCAGAGGAGAAAAATTCCTTCAACCAGCCGGTCACTTTAATGACGTAAAAATTCGCAAAATTGGGGAGGCTTTACAGGTCCCTCATTCTATTTCATATACTTGTAAAGCCTGATGGTGTACCAGTAGGTTAAAACTATTTTATAAGCAAAATAATAACTTCTTAACATAAAGTTTTTTAACAACTTCAACATAATTCGGTTTCACTGATAATTTTTTAATGGATTCATTTGTCTCGGATTCCTTAGTCAAAATAAAAAGAGAGAAATATTTCATTATTTAAAGGACAGCAATCCAAATAGTAAATTAAAACATAAACTAGAGTAGGTTCACTCTAAATTTCGTTTAAGATTTCTCTCAAGAAGCTTATTTGAAAGCACTCGCTGCAATCGTTTATATATGATTTATTTTAAATGAAATGTACATCTATGTACATACCTCAATTCTTCGAAAAGCATTGCCGGTTTTCGTTCCTTCAGGCTTACCATTTTCTTGTCCACAGTCGTTTATTTCATCTATAACTTTTATTTCCATGATCCAGCAACATTTCTTCGCCGCACAGATATCATTCTTCATTATTTTTTCCAGCTGTCAAAAATTGTTACGTCCGCTTGTTGTACTTTACAGTATGTTTCATTACCACGTTAATTAAGTTTATTCTAAAACATATTTAATAAACCGTAGAAGACACGAGATTCATTCGTTCATCAGCATGTTTCTGTTACTAATCTGACAAGCCGATAGTCTACAAAATTGTTTATTACACGAATGAATTCAGATTTAAGCCATTTCACAGACAGGTATTTGTCCTAAAAAGCTGGCCAAAAGTGTTTAAGTGTATTTAAATTATTTTTTAGAGTTAAAATGTAGTTAAAAAAGGTTTTGATGTGATTTATATGCAATTTACGTTGATACTATACAGTATCATAGTAACTAGATGAAAGGCATTGAAGAAATAAAACAAACAAAATGGTTAAATTGGCAAAAAAATATGTATATATAATTCGTATAATCAAATAACATCATTCAGAGTCACAATTCTCATTATCTTTATCATCATCATCATCATCATTGTTATCACCACTAATATTAAGGGAATCAGAAAAACTGGTATCTACTATTGAATAACATGGGTATATGCTTTTACTTGCTGCTCTAATAGTATTGTACTGCTTAGAAGTGAGGTCAGCATCCACGAATACAGCTAAAGCTTTTGTTGTTGAAAGCTTTGTATTTTGATAGGTACTGCCTTTCTCAGCGGATATTATTATTCTTCTGTGTTTTGAAGCCCGAGTTGGAGTTAAAGAAGCGTCTTTAATAATTTTAGACAAATCGGTTTTGCCAGCAGCCCGTGTGCTCATATGCGTAGTATACGTCAACATTTCGTGAGAAATCTCAGATCTATATTGTTGGGTTTTGCGCCTCTTACTGCTTTCACTGCTTTCGTCAAATCCCCTTCTCGGCCGACCGTTTCTCGGAATTGTCCAGATAGGCAACGCTATTGTTTCCTTTAGCCATAAGTCATTGATTCTTCGAAAACAGCACTCTTTGAGCCAGCAGATGTCCACTTCAGTCTAAAGTAATGTTTAAATAATTTTAAACTATTTCGAAGTAACTGCAATTTATCTCCGGGACATTTAGTTTTTTCCACTAGTTTCTTCTCAAGAAACTCCAGTTTCTTATCAATTTTTATATGCTCACATTGCTTTATTATATTGAAGATAGCTTCCCTGGTAATCTTCATTGATGGTTCAGCAGTAAAATCTATAAACAAATGACACAAATCTTATTAAATAAATGTTATTTGAAACTAAACGCGATTTTAACTTTATTACTTGGTCACTTATTTTGGCAATTACGGAGAAAGGCCGAAATGGGCGGAATGTTTTGTTGCGGATATTACAACTAGAATGTACGTGGAATGCGTAGAAACCAACAATATAGTTTAACTCACTTTAACTTCTCATTAAAATCATCTCGGAAACTGAAAATGTATCCAAAAATAGACTAAAAAATAGTTATGTCTTTTGATATATTTTTTCGGTGTATTTAAAAGAGAATTAGTTTAATTAACTATTAAAAGCAATGAACATACATTCATCTGAAGAATCCATAGCAATTTCTTTCAATATGCACACAAAACAACACTTTCCCAACACAGAAACGTTTTGAACATTCCAAATACAACGGCGAGAATTCATAGAGCGACACGCACAACAGATGTATTCCGACTAAAGTGTGAGTTCAGGGTGGCCCCTTACGCCGTGATTGGCTGGTTATTGTGTAGAGGGGGTAGTCCCATTGTGTTTAAGTGACAAAAGACAGACTTTACTTAAAATTTGTGATGCGTACTTTTGGCCAGCTTTTTAGGACAAATACCTGTATGTACGTTGGTTAATTGATGCTACTCTGCTCGCCGTAGGTCAGGTATTAATTAAATTTGAAGACCGTGAACAAGAATAAAAAAGACAAAAATTATTCATAAAACGGAAATTTTCCTATGCTGGTAGAAATAAATTTTATTAATAATATTTGTTTAATTTTACATTTATCATCCCGTCTACATTCAACNTTCCTATGCTGGTAGAAATAAATTTTATTAATAATATTTGTTTAATTTTACATTTATCATCCCGTCTACATTCAACACATACCTTTCTCTTTCCTTGTCCGATGATTCAAAAGGAAAAAAAAAATAATTTCTTGAAATTTGCGTTCCATTAGGTCGTTTTTTTCATTGCATTTCTTCACGTTCTATTTTTNGAAAAAAAAATAATTTCTTGAAATTTGCGTTCCATTAGGTCGTTTTTTTCATTGCATTTCTTCACGTTCTATTTTTATGCTTCGCCACAGCCTGCCTCCCTAGGATGCCTCATTAATACTCACAAGCGCGGGATGATCGAGAGGGTGCGTCCCACCCCTTCCCCCTGCGGCGGCGCATTCCACTAACTCCCACTCCCAGGACGCGGACCGGCACGACGATTCATTCTGGCTGCACCCTCCACAACTACCCTCACTGTATATCCCAGCCACCGACCGCAAACATGCGATTAATGAAGTACGCACTGGCGGAGAGCAGAGCGCCAATACCAACCTCTGCCGAGTCGCTAGCTTACCTGCATTGTTTCAGAGGCCAATAACGGCCGTTTGTTAACAAAAAGAGGTCGAGACTGGTTAAACGTGACTTCCGCAATCAATACCATGTCGCCTATAATTTTTGAACGATTTATAAAAATTACGTAAGAAACTTTTTTCATGTTATATTTTGGAATAAATATTTAAGTTAATTACATTACTAAATCGTATTACCTAACTTATATATAAGGTGCATACCTATTTTACTGCACGCATTCAAATGTTTAAATGGAAACATCTTAAGTGTCCCTGGAAACCCTAATTGTGGGTGTCTTCAGCCTATACTTTTATAATTGTCAAAACATTGATTGATTCAAAGTTTAGCAAAACAGCTAAAATTCTAAATCGGCAGTATAAGTTGTTTTTGTGGGAATGACAAAAAAAAAAAAGGAATTCCAGTTTAGAAAGTAATTGTAACGGGTGAACAAACTTGTTAGAACATAACGGTGATATAACTATTCGTTACTAAATTTTAAGCTACGACGAAAAAAATATTACTACGTATTACTAATTTCTAAAAACTCTATGACAATTAGTAGTTAGAGAAATTAAGTCAGTATGTAGTAAGGAAATGTTCCTTCTGGGACGGGATTCAAGGAGTCTGAGCCCGAAGCCACCAGCCATGACGTCAAAGGCGGAGGTTGCAGAATGGCGCCGCCCCCCTGGGATGGCCATGTTATCGACAAAATGGCCTGTTTCACCACAAAAATTAATTCAGATATATATATTATTTTACCCATAAAATCGTTTTTCCACAGAAAAATAAAAAATATGGAAAAATGAGCAAAGCGTATTCGAGACTCTTAGAGAAATGAGCTACTTACTCCTCAGATTATTAAAATACTATTTGAGACTCTGAACCAGGTCCAGTGGATTGGGGCGGATAAGCGGACATCACTCCCTCCCCCAAACATCATCCTGCACCTACTACATCCTCACCTCCTTACAATCACCTATCCGCCCTCCCTACATCCCTCGTTTCACTCATCTCACTCCCTCCATGCCCACTATAGTAAAATCAAGAAAAATTGCAAAAAAATCGAAACAAATTCTTAAACTCGAAGGACATATAATGTCACACCACCCCTTCTCCTGTTTAATCCCTCCCCCTCAGATATCACAATGCCAATCATAAAAATCGAGAAAAGTTACAAAAAATTAAAAGTTCCAAAAATGTTTTTAAAAATTTTCAGAAAATATAAGAAGGGTCACACATATAAATTTTTTTTTTTAAATATAAAATAAACAACGCAAAAATTCAGAAAATATTATTTAATCTAACATTTCCGAAAAAAATTTAATTTTTTGAAGATTTGCATCTAGTGTTTGACGTCCGGACTCGACTCTTGTACATATTTTGAACCCCGCCGCCCCCCCACCACGGCATCATCATTCTTTACAGAAATTATTATTTGGTCTTATATAACAAATCCCTCCAAACGTACCAGTCAATAATATCTGCCCATTGGCCACTAAATCTCACCTAACACATATTCCCAGTATTGCACACTAAGGTGTGTTAGTTATTTATTTTTTTGCATCTGCCACCAGAGAGCTCCCATGTCGTCAATGTCCAACACTTCTGGCAACGAGACATCCCTCGAACATGGAGTAAATATAATCAATCTCTCCTATTTTACTAATAATATTTCATTAAACATTAAATTTTTTTTTTATATAAAGCAGGTTTTTTGATTAAATAAAACATGCCATAATTAATATTTTCATTCAATTAGACCTTTTTACAGTGACATTATGAAACATATAATATGCTGAATAAGTGACGCCATATTTATAAATACACATATATTAATCATTCTCTTCGATGGCAAGTTAATTTCTCGATGTTCGTTTCAACGATCCAGGAATTGTAGCGAGCAGGTAAACCCCACCACTTGACGTAAGCTTTTTCATTGTGTTGTTTAGCATTTTCTTGACCAAATGCACATATGGAAACTTGGTCGACTGGATCTCCTTTGCATATAATCTGCCACAGATCAACATGTTCAGATCTCCGAGACAGTAAAACCTCGGAGCATAGATGTATATATGTCTTACACGAAACAGTTTAGGACTACGATTGTATGTAAAAACACTCTCAAAGATGCCTTTATGTTAAGATATGCGCGTCAGGTCACCGATCTTGGCTTCAGGGACACATGGGTCCTTCTTCCTCTTCCGTATAGCAAACACGGTCTGGACCAAGGGGTCGCCCTTGGCGTCTTCGGGCCTCATGCGAGTGGTAGAATGAACAGTAGAGTCGTATTCACGAAAGAGTTGCAGCAATAGTTTCAGCCAATTGTAGCTGCCATTCGCGGTGAACTGCTTCCACATATTTCCCTCAGAGTCCTGCTGAACCTCTCGATAATATATGCTCTATATGGAAAAATGGTTAATGTTACGTTTTTTAATCAGGGCCTTGAATTTCGTATTGTAGAATTCCTTGCTCTGTAAGGTTTGGAGATTAGTCGTGATGCGTCCTTCATGCAGAACATCTGCCTTGGCCTCGATAACATCGCATGCATTCTTAGACTTGACCGGCCTGGCCCACGTGAATTTGCTACAGGCATCGATCGAGGTCAACAATTATTTCTAGTCCTTGTTGACCCGAGCATACAGGATCATATCGACGGAGTCGGCTCGAAACAGTACATTTATCCTGCAAATCATGACCTTGTGACAACTGTAGTTGCACCTGACGTCCAAATGAAGTTCATTGTCGATTATCAACCGACTCATTGTATGGAGCCTACCACCATCAGTTCTTAGATGATGGATATAATCTAGTNTTCATTGTCGATTATCAACCGACTCATTGTATGGAGCCTACCACCATCAGTTCTTAGATGATGGATATAATCTAGTCGGTGTGCGAGTTATTTTCAACTCTTTGTGAAGCTACAAGTAGTTTTAGCCTATATACGAGTTCGTTATGGTTGTCCCAAAACATGTATCGGTTGTTGTTCTGGACATATCTATCTTCTTCAGACCTTCTCTCTATTCAGTGCTTGGCCACTGGAGTGGTCTGCGAGAATGTCGATTTTTTGTGAACTTCGTCCTTGTAAGCATACATCTCGGGAACATAATCATGGTATAGCAAGTTCAAGTTCGAGCAATGTCTTGTATTCCACCAGGTCATTATCAGTACACTCACTAGACACTGTTAGAAATATAAGTTAGTAATGCCAGGGGAGGGGGTTCCATGTATTTTGTAATCGCATACTTGTGTGAGCCCACCTGGTAGAAACTCTATTTCATTAGTACCAAGCAATCATTAATTGTTGTACCTGTATAGACCATATGTTGTATAATTATTACTAGATGTGTACAATTGTAGGTACCAGGTACCGACAAGCAAGAGTATTCGGTTTAAGAGATCATTTCCATACCTTCTTGTTGTCTAGCAAATCCACAACTGCTTCACCAACCTAATCGGTTTGTACATCATCATATTTCTGCTACTTCATAAGTTGAACNCTAGCAAATCCACAACTGCTTCACCAACCTAATCGGTTTGTACATCATCATATTTCTGCTACTTCATAAGTTGAACAATATTGTCAGTTTCGGTCGTCACAGCAACAGGTGCTCCAGCGCTCTTCCTGTGAACATTGAGATAACACATAAAAGGCTGAAAGATTTCTTCATAGACAATATCGTGCAAACGTCTAGCTCTCATGGCGAGCAACTACTTCGATCAAACCGAATGTATCGCTCGATGGATGTCGTTAGTAAAGTCCGATATAGCAGTGAATAATAATAGTTACTGTTGCTCTATTATATAGGTTTAGTCGGGATTCTAGGAAGAACGATTTTCTATCCTTTCCAAGTGTTGTCTACAGGCATCTTCTATGTCCCTGCTGTACTTTCGAGTATTCATTATCGTGACAATGTAGGAAATCGAGGTATTGCAGCTATGCTGTATGGATTTTTTCAGCACTTTCAGATTCTCTTCAATTTTTACCAATGTCAGATTCAACCTGTTGGTAATTTGTCTCTGAACACTTGTTATGTGCTCGTTCATGGCCATCAAATCGCGAACTATCTCCGTCTTAACACAATCCATCTTCGCCCCTAGTTCCATCTTCCTCTCTAACTTGTATAGGAAGACGAACACCCTGCTTAACTATCTCCATGATACTGAAACGAAAATGTATAAAGTTGCCAATTTCTAAGTTCTTAGGTTATTTTCACTACATTGTCTCGAAGAGGTAAACTATAGCTCGAAGCATGATCGTCGATAGGGAGATTAACAATCTAATTTTTGAACTGCACATTCATGGATATAATTTCAATATGGACACTACAGCTGGGCCTGGTACTCACTAGGTAGCTTATGTGAAATGTGGAAAACATGCAGACTACTATGACAGTTTTAAATTGATCGTAGCACAAAAGAGCATCATTTACATTCCACTGTTTGCGAAGAGAGCACACAATGCAGTCATGACAGTCGTCGCCCAGCATGGAGAGTTGGTGAACCTAAGAAACGAAGAAATCTCCCTATGCTTACATTCAAGATGATAGTAATAACATTTACAATGACAAGATGCAATAAAACAAAGCACTGCATCAAGCCAGCTNGCTTACATTCAAGATGATAGTAATAACATTTACAATGACAAGATGCAATAAAACAAAGCACTGCATCAAGCCAGCTTTCAGCACCAAATGTTAACACATGCTAATGAGGTTTTCCTTAGCAATCTTGGCCTCGATGTTAGAGTGAGGAATACGTAGTTCGGCAAATGTCAAATAGAAAATTTCAACATATTTTTTAATAATTTAAGCTATCCGTACATGGATATGAACATAAATTTTGAAAATGGTTAGTATATGCTGGCATATCAGTAATATTTAATTGTATTTGAATGGGCTTATTGACGTACACCGATGTTATGGCTGAATACATATCAGGGGATACCTTATAATCTAACTTACGACCTAACTTATACCCACGCCTTATCTACGATTCGAACCCATAACATACCACACCCTACACCGGTGGCAAACCAAACGACTGTGCCATTGGAGATCGGCTCAGGCATACCATTGGTATGTTTTGAGACCCCATGGTATCGTCACCAGCACCTCATGTGTGCAAGTGCCAACACTTCTGACATTCCCAAGTTCAATAACCACCAACAACTCAGCAGTTTACAAACAAATTAAAAAAAAATGATTCAAATTCTTTCTTTTACACAGCTCAAACTTCTCATCCATCCTAAACCAGAATAAGTTAAAGACATATATGAAAATCTGGAATACTTTGCCATAGGAATCCTTTCACACACCCAGTGAAACAAGAATTGTTTCTTAATTTTATTTAATATAGTACAACATTTTAAAGATAAAACCTTAAATATGTTACATTTAACATTTCATTTTAAAAACCTATTTTTTTCTAATTGCAGTTAGACCTAAATTACACCAAATAAGCAAGAGAAATAGCTACGTAAAAATTGTCAGATTTAAAGTTGCTCACACGAGCATAAACACACCTTATGACGATTATAAAATATATAAGTCCCATGGCTTATCCAACAATATATATGGCACATTAAAGACTTTTATAATTTACAAGAAAATGCAATAAAATAGGTAATGAAGCCAAAAAAATTTTCATAGTGAAATCCTTACACAAAATATGGAGTGCAAAATGCCCATATTAGCATCGACCAGAAGGGCCCCTAAATGCAATACTTATCATAAATGCACGATGGCACAGAGGGGAGCCGAATACCCCAAGATGGCCCCAGCCTGGACATTTCATACATCATAAATGTACATTCCCTCTGGTTTCATAGTAAACCTAAACCTTTTATTGAAATTGATGCATGCGCAGGAACGGAAAAGAGTATTTTGTGTTTTTCTTGTCTTCGTTATTGTACGTCTTGCAACTCCACCGACGTTTGTGGAGGGGACGAATCAAGGAGCAGTGACGTCATGAATCACATGATCACCCTGCCGGCAGCGCTAACAGCGACACTCGTGTCTGGCAGTATGAATTTTGACGTGCACGAAGAGAGCTGGACGACAGGCCTATTTGTAGGCGTTTGTGGTCGGTTTTTCGGCAGGAGAGGTTCACAAGCCAGCAGACGAAACCTCCAACTTCTATTTAAGGTAGAGGAAAACAATAATGTGCCGCTTTTCAGGATGCTCATAACTATTTCCACCACGATGTGGAAATTTTTCGGTCGTGGCTCGTAAGGTGCTTAAGGGATGTCTCATGCTTAATTTCAAAATATGTATTATGGGTGCCTCCAATCCAGGATACTGAACCCTAATACTTTTAAAAGTTTGGCTCCACACATGTTGTACGATATGTGTTAACATGACTAGCACATCAGTTCGAATGTGATAGACTGTAGGATCGAATTCACTATGCATGGAAATATTTCTCCTCAAACACATGCTTTCCAAATAATACTTCACGACTGACTCGCATCGTATAACTGCTGAGACTATGTCAGGAAGATAATTTCATACATGCTGCAGAGGAGATATATTTATATATATATATATGCAATGGGGCTTACACGATATATATTTTTTCTTCTTCGAGCATTGACAGCATTAGGATATACTGTAATCTCCAGGCCTTCCAAAGCCAGAGTGGCTTCATGCTGAAGGAGATTTCAGTATCGTACGACGACAATGGCAAAATGCGCACGATTTTCTACCTCCTCCTTTATTTGTGGAAACTGTTGGGCGAGAAAAGCCAGAATACGAACAACTGGCTGACCAAATACTACCACGGACTGGAATAGGACGAAGGCAAGGTTCCATACCATCAAGTGAGGAATGTCCTGCGCGACTTGTTTACTTGTTTATGCAGTACCCGCAAGGGCCGATTTATATGGTAGTGCCCGAGAAAGAAAAATTTCTGAGCGACTTTTGCAAATACAAAGTGAAAATCATCGACGTGCAGTTCGAGTTCGTATGTCCTTCACTGCCCAAGCTAACGAAACTTTACAACGACCAGCATCGACATGTATGCGACAGGCCAGAACCTGACTGGACAAGTGCGCAGAGAAATTTGCAGCTGCTTCGCATCCGCATATGGTGTGCCCCGTCCTTGGACCGGGAAAACGATGGTGTGTGACTAGACACTATGACACTCCAAAGTTGTTTCGAAGAGCAATCTTCTTTATTTAAAAAAATTTTAAGTGAGACTGTATATTTGTTTTTCTATAATGGTATTTATGTATCTGTCTTTAAAATAGATCTCACCAAATGAGATTACAAGCCAGACACCCAAATATCCCAAAAACCCAAGTCACTCAACCAGACCAACCAAATAAATGTCGTACACACCTCAAAAACATGTTTCACAAAACATACCTCAAAACGTACCACAAATAATAACCTCAAAAACAGACCTCAGAACACACTGGTGCCTAAAATATACACCTCATAAACACTAACTAAAAAACCATACGCTAAAATTATAACCTCAAAAATCATTCCTGAAAAACATACCTAAAACACATACCTCAAAAAATTACCTATAAAATCAAACCTCAAAAACATATCTAAAGAACCACCCCTCATAAATGATAACTAAAAATTAATACTTTAAAAAATACCTTATCATACTACAAAAACATTCCTCAAAAACCATACCTAAAACATTATAAGTAGAATGATTGAAACGGGTCTGACATATCGGATTCATTAGTAGGCACCAGGCTGTGACGACTGCCATATTGAAAGTAGATGACCTTGACCTTGACCCGAGACCTTGACACTGTGACCTTTACCATGACATTGACCCTGTGCCTATGACCTTGGAAGAGATTGAGTCCAAAAATCAAGAAACCCCAGGCAAATTAAAAAAAAATTCCAAAATAATAAAAAAATATATAAAAAATAAAAAAATTAAAATATATTTATATATGTATATGTGGAAAGTTCGGGGTTCGATTACAGGTGGACCGACTAAGCTTCCGACAAGACCGGCCCTAGTCAGGTCCGCCAGTGTCCAGCTCATTAGCCATGATAGACGTCGATAAACTTGACCTAGACCGCTGACCTTGACCTAGATCCATTACAGTGACAGAAGATGGCATTAAAAAAAATCTAAAAAATTCCTAAACATTTGTAAATGTTGAAAAGAAAAAAAAAATCAGAAACCCAAGGAAAAATGCTGTTGACTCCGACCACCATGTTGAATGCCAGTGGCCTTGTTACTGACAACAATCATGTTGAGCTTTTAATTTAAACCCAAAGAATGCGCAAAAAATTCAGAATATATCCAACCAACTTTTTACACATTTGGTAAATTATAAAAATGTTTATAAAATTTTAACTAAATTTTTTAAAGAAATATATAAACGATTAAAATTTCGAATGTTTTGGTTTATAACGGACAGGGGACTGGAAAATAACAGCAGACATGTTATGAATTCATCCAACCGTAATATTGAATCCAAGTGACCTTGAACCTATCCTCTGACCTTGACCCCATGACCATAACCTTGAACCCTAAAAAATCACAAAATTCTCAAAAAAATTTCAAAACTTAAATTAAGAAAAAATTTATAATATGTTAACAAAGAATTTATTAAAATCATTAAAAATTTGGTTGAACAATTTATTAAAAAGTATATTTAAAAAAAATGTTTATTTCCAGAGGTTTCCTCAGAACCATGTCCAACAGACGACACTACTCCCTTCCAGCCAATAACATTGCACAAACTTTTTTCCCCTAACCACTAATCATGGCTCATTCTCATGTATGCACTCCAACCACCATTTTCGCTATTCGTGCTTGCATTTCTTAAGTTTTTCATCACCTACGGAACACTGGTGTATTAAAGATCGATTTCACCGCAAAAGGAGACCAACGATTTAGCACCATGTTAATTGTTGTTGATATTTACCTTGACCCCAATGACATTACTAACCAACGACTGTCTCGACCCAAGAGTGGTTCTTGGCGAGACTAACTGAGCCCAAGACTAACTCCTGACGATACCAGTTCCTGCAAAATTTTCGCAAAACATTTCTATCAGAGCAGACCATACAAATGTTTCATATTTACTAACAAAGCCAACTTACCATGTCGACTGACCAGGCCAGCCAACTAGATGTGGAACAATACTAAGTAGTGTCTTCATTTCATTTGTTTGCATTAAAGAACTCATCTATTTTAAATGACCCAAGTAAGGCATCATATTTCAGATCGAGCAATAGCCATCCTCCTGCACATGCTCACATTAATTACATCTAAAACAGACTCTCGCAATCGATTGTTTACACCACTGAATAACAAGTCTTTCAGAGAAGCAGCAGATACTGTGTGAGAAATCAAATACACGCATTAATATGTATACATCAATTTAATTTATCTACCTATAATACACATTCTATCTTTCTAATTTTTGTAAATTCGATATTGACACATGTCGATGGCCAATCATGGATAGTGGCCAACAGTCTCTTGTGATATAACTCTCATCCTTCATTTCATCGATGATTGTATGTATCTTAATAATGTGTGACAGATCCCCGCGCTTTTTAAGGACAATAAAATCTCTCCGTCTATCAACAAGTTCATGCGGGTCTTCAGGAATGTAACGAACTTTCTTGGCGCCTTCTGCCTTCATCACACCAATCGTCGCAGGAGACTCGTTTGTAAAATGTGTGGTAGCGTCGAGAAAATCGGCATCATCTTCAGCTCTATCACTGTTTTCATATTAATGTGCATTANGGTAAAATGTGTGGTAGCGTCGAGAAAATCGGCATCATCTTCAGCTCTATCACTGTTTTCATATTAATTTGCATTAGTCCTGCCTTCATTATCGTCTTCGTCTGCTAGCGGGGGATTTTAACGAATGAAGATGGAAGAATGACCATTTTACCTAAATTACTGGGGTTTACATTTGCATCGTTATTAATAGCATCCAGCAGATGTATGTAATTCTCAACTCGCAGCTTTTTTTTATTTAAGGAGAAGCAGCGGTGGCGTTCGCTTTCTACTTTTATATACATGTCGACCAGAAAATGATGACAAAGTGGTCTGCACTGCGCGAAGAGGTTGAAATCATTCTCTCGCAACATCATGTGATACGCATAAAAATCCATACCTGAAACATTTTTGTTCGGAACTGGCTGTTATTTTATAGGATTAATGAGTGGAATTTCAAAATGTTATCCCTCTTGTCGCTTGCTATAAATCAACGGATATTGCGGGGCGTAATAANATTAATGAGTGGAATTTCAAAATGTTATCCCTCTTGTCGCTTGCTATAAATCAACGGATATTGCGGGGCGTAATAAAACTTATGAGTGTCAACGTGTTATCATGTGCTAGCAGGTCAATGACTCGTGATGAGAACTGGTCGCCGCTCACCACTGCAGCGATTTCATTAATTAAAGGTGAATTGTAGCACCTCTCATGCTATCCACGCGGAGGACGACCAGCATGGTTGACTACCTTAAAATCCTCTTGAGGCATGTTCTTTAAAGCGGTTTTAAATGTGTTTATCAAGATGTTGTGTGCATGCAACATTCTTTGAATTTTCAACACCGTGTCTCTTTCAACTCCTTGAATAAATTGGCAGTGGCAGTTTGTTTCAATTTCTTCGTTACAAATTAAATATACCTGCAAGAATTTATGCTGTTCATTGACAGCTGGAAAAAGCGCACCTATTCTATGATAAACTTGCCCATGAACAGTAAACTTTGGCGAAAATCCGGGCATTATTATCTCTCTGTCATCTCCAAAAGATGTCATTTGAAAACATGAGTTGTGCTTTCTGATCCTATTTTAAGAGCCCCGTGATTCATCAACGTCATATAGAAAGAGAGTTTTCAGAGGCTCTTCTGGCTCACCAAGTAAAGAAAGGGAAACTTTCCCGCCTGAACAGCACATCCCTGCGATCTCATCTTTCCAATTCAATGCGCTACAAAACAGGCACGACTTGCCAATGAGTTCAATAACAATAAGCCTGTGATAATTATAATCAATTAAGGAATCCTAATGAAATGCCACGTCATTTAATATAGACCAAGTGTTTCTTTGAAAAGCTCGACGACGTTCCGCTTGGAGTTCCGCGTTTGCGATTCTTCTCACCTATGACTGTTCAGGTGTTTGGGATGCCCTTAGAGCAGCCGGTCGTTCTGCTTATTCTTCCAGTCGTAGTTGGGTCTGAAAAGGCGATTCAGCTGCTCTCAAAGCAGCTTGTCGCTGTGCTTGCTCTTGCCTTCTCAGTTCGGCAACTTCTGAAGACTCCTGCGATCGAGCAAATTTTTTCGCTTGTGCTTAAGACGATGCTCTTGAAATACTTGATTTTCGTTTGCGAGGCATTATTTATTTAACAGACTATTAAAAACTAAACAACAAGAAAGCAGTCAAAAAAAGTAAACCAAAACATATACCAAACCAACAAATTCAATTGAAATTGCAAATTAGTATCAAAGGTATTCCAGTGTAATAAATTGAACTATATTCGAATATTCATAAACAACAAATCCAAAAACGAAAGCGAATCAAAGTAAACCAAAAGCAAATGCAATCAATTGAAACAATTTGAACGCCATATATTGTACATTTTTTAAACTACAATTGGTACGTCGTTTAACTTAGAATTATTAAAGGAAATTACATATTGAGTAAATTTTTTTAAAACTTTTTTAGCGATAAAATTTAGCCAATTTCNCTATAAAATGTAGCCAATTTCACCTTTCAGCCCTCCAACTATTTCTGTGGTAGAAATTATGTCTATCTGTTGCTCGGTTGCGACGTTGCAGTGTTGAGGTTGCATTGTTTTCGTGGCATGGTTTTTCCGTTTCTGTAGTTTTTCATTTTCTAATAAGAATTTCCTCAAGTGAATGATATATTTTCTTGGAATAGAAAGTATCATATGTCCCTTCCCGTCCCTCCAACTATGTCTCTGCAAAAATCACGTCGATCTGTTTCTCTGTTGCGACGTGAAAGACGGACAAACCAACAAACAAACACACTTTACCATTTATAGTATTAGTATTGATAAACAATTATATTCAGTTTAATCCCTAATGAAAGTTATCTTATAATCATCTTTGAAATATATATTATGATCGTCTCTAAGAAAACCAAACACATAAGTAGATATAAAAAATTCTGTTTGGGAAATGCATTACCAATCATGACCCAGGATCCATCCGCCATTTTGCGGGTGATGTCAGTATCCATGTTAGTCGTTTTAGTCCGCCATATTTGCTGGTGACATATCCAGGGCTCGATGCCGTGTAGGATGTTTTTCCCCCGACATTCCTAGAAACATTTTTTTTTCATTTCTAATAAAGAATTAAAAAAACAAAATAAAAAAACATATTTTAATAAAAATGTTTTAAATAAAATAATTACTTTAATAATTAAAAAGTATTGGCTAGTCAACTTTAATTTTTAATAATTAATTTGGTTTACAGTGACTCTGCAGATCATAATTCCATTTTCTCCTTTTTTCAGGGAAATTAAAGAAAATGCAATCACGTAATGTTACCTAGACACGATTTAAATAAAAAGTAAACAATTTCCGCCATTCACTTTACTAGCCAGTACATCGACGGATGCATTGATCCCCCCTCCTCTCTCAGTAAAACCCGGAAACAAGAAAAAATGGCACTGAAAAAATATTTTAATAATTTTTTTTAAATTTAAGTAATTTGGGCCTACTAACACGGATTTCTAAAAGTTCCAACCGTACTTTAAACTCGTAATTGTTACTTCAATGAAAAAAATAATATGTTTATTTATTTACTTTCTGTTTAATGGGATAGATAGTCCATTGCAGGCAAGATCTTGTAAAACAAACGCAAATAATAATAGATTTTTGTTTTCGAAAAAAAATGTTTAGTGGTAAAGAAAGGTGGTATTCAGCTCTGAATTTTATGAAATTGAATTTGAAAATAATAAAACCGCCTAGCAGGCTAGCAAGGCGCTTGTCATAACAGGCGTGCATCTAGATGCTACTGCAGGAACAGGAAGGGGTTGTATGTTGTCGACATTCGAGCCAAGAGCACGCGAACTGACCTTGAGATATGCATCTCATGCGAATAAACCTGGAATAATTGGTTTAGAACCGACCATATTCAAGGTCAGGGCCACATGTATTGGTCGCAGATTTTGTGTAGAGAAGTTGGATGGGGAGCGGACGGAAATGCTGAGAGGGGGAGTGCAATGACAGAATTTCACAGGTCTGCACCTGCACAGCATCAGGTAACTGCACACGTGCAAGCATATGTGCTTAAAAAGGGGTTTTCGCACCTGCACGGTGTCAGATAGACTATTTCAGCACCTGTACATGCTTGCTATCTCCAATCCCGTAAAACGGACAGGCAAGATGAGAATTAATGTAATTATGGTAAAAACCTGTTTTTATTTTTTAAAAAATACGTCTACATAACATTACTTAAAAATTTTCGTAGTTCGTATTTCAGAACGACATTTTCGTTGACCCAGGAATCGTCATGCTTCGAGTGTCCGATCCAACTCACGTACACACGTCTATTACATCATTTCAGCACTTTTTCTACCAAATAAACATCGGGAAACTTTGTTGACTGGATCTCCTCTGCAAAAGCCTCCGATGATGGGTTCGCCACGTAGGTCATCGAGGTAATACATGAGTGGGTAGATATGTCTTATGCTAACCTCCTTGTACAATTCCGCAGACCAGTTGGGACAATAGGTCTTGTGGGAAATGCCGCATTGTTTGGAGATGTACACCAGGTCACCAATCTTCGCTTTAGGATTGCGCGGGTCCCTCCTCCAGTAGCACAACTTCAAGGGCACCTGCACCCACAAGCCCCGTCCCCTCTCTGCTAACACTTCCTCATTCTCATTAAAGAACATGGTTTCCCAAACCCTCTGTTTCCCGTAGCATTTCAGTAATGCACGCAACATTTTTGAACTTATTTCTGGTTGGGAGGGGTTTTTACGGTGTCTATGCCAGCTTCCCCTCCCCATTCTTAGCTTTTGTCTCAGCTATAGGTAGTCAGAGAGGCAGTCATGGCCCTAAACGGTTGCCATGGCTGCCCAACCCCCCTCTGCCACGATGCATGCCTCCTCTGCAGGAATTCCTTTCCTTTTAGTAGTATGGGGCCTAGCCCTAAGACGCAATTATCTCCCGTTCCTACCTCAGATAATACTTAGCAATAGGCTGCTACCGCCCACCCCGCTGGTTACTAACAAATGCCAGCATGATCATTGGAAATGACAGACCCTCGACCAATCTTTCCTTCTAGTGTTTCAAACACCTTTTCAATAAAGATTATCCTATGCCATCCTCTGTTCTAGTAGAAGCCTTCTTCTACTTCATAAATTGCATGCAATCTTGCAATTATTTTCTATCAAGGGGTTTTTGCGGTGTCTATGAAGACCCCCCCCCCACCTGCCTACATTTGTAGTTCAGGTTAAGTTAGCATGGGACGTAAACATGGCCCCAATCGCGGCCATACATGGCCATTCCCAGTAAAGCCGCGAGCATGTGCCCTTGTAGTTAGAACCGTTCCTGCATGCCTAGGCGTATGGGCCTTAGGTACTATCCTTACCCAGGACCTCCGACTCTCCTCCCAGTTTTAAGGTAGGTTAGAAAAAATCGCAGAACGGCAGTATCACCCTGCATCATACCCAGACAAGTCTATCTTTAGTCAATAACAACTTACCCTACTTTCTCCAAACCAATCCAGCCAAAGGACTAAACATTTTTCCTCCGCGACTGTCGCACTGACTTTCCCAGTACCCTCTCCACTTTGCGCTGGTTTACTGTGCCCTTCCATCTAGACCCTTCTTCTTTTGGGGTGTGTCCATATATACAATTGCGCCCATGGCAGCAGACAAACCTGCTATAGTCGCGAAGCATGCGACACTTATAAACTAAATAAACCCGACCTAAGGCGTAAAGGGCTTGCCCTGAGACGCAGCCCATTCTCCAACCGTCTTAGCTACTAACATGCACGCCAGAGGACACAGAACTATGAAGGAGCTCACGCTGGCCTAGCGGGATTTGTTGGCTCACCATAAAAAAAATTCAGATTGGCAGATAATACCAGCAGCTCACGTTAGCACCAGTCGTGCTAAGGCACTATTCTCTGTCTGCTCTTCTACGCCTCGTGAGGAAACGCCCAGTTATCACCAGTAACCAACGCCGGACTTATTCAAAAACGCGCTGCAGCCTCGAAGAATAATCCCCCTCCCCACTTGACACTTGTTATCAACTCACAACACCCCATATCCTCCTTAAGTCCCCTTAGGACAACACAGCTTCAGTTAGGGTACAGTTATTCTGACGGATATATATTTCGTTGCTTTAGCTCTTCAAGCAGGCTCTTCAAGCTGACAGGCCCTTTCAACTATATTTTGTTTCTTGCAGCTTCCGTAAGTTAATCAGTGCATTGATTTACAACAGGAGAGTATGGGTCATCGTATTCTTTTCTAGATGAAATAATATAGGTCTTTAGTATAACCGCTGGCTGTTCCTTATTCAGTGAACTGTGCGTAGTCCTTCCTGGTAAGTGTCACCCCGCAAAGGAGTGGCATGGTACCGCGGTTTGTGAACTGATTTTCCTAATCTAGAGTAGAACTGCGGCCTGTCCCCTATAAAGGACTTCATGTACATTACCCGAAACAAAAAACTTTAGACTGCCACCCATACTGTGGACCAGGCACGCAAAGATACCTGGCGTGCACGTATGGCAGAGCCCCGACGACTAGCAAGAGACACGACGCAGAGGCTATATCACCCTTGTCAACGAACTCACGCCACTTGTCAACGGTTGAGGCCTCACCTCACAGTCCTCCCCCTTGTTTGTTTGGCCCTTGGTAAAGATCCCCGCAGCTGCCCACCCCATAGTCCAGTACCTCCGCCTGAGCCTGCGCCTGATGCTGGGCATCGAACCCGTCGACGACAACGGACAACCGCAGCCAGACGCCGACAGCGGGCCGGACACCTGCCTAACCCTACGGAGTCAGTTAACTGCCGGAGCCAGCCAACCCAGTCAGCCGACCAAACCCAGACCTTCACCGACGAGTGCTTGGCCCACAGCAGTAAGGCACGTCAGAGGTAAGACAACGGCCTCGCCGACACGACGCTAACCAGCAGTAAGCCTAAACTAACCCAGCTAGACAACGTACCTGGTAGGCGGCCCATGCGCCCTACCATATCCAAGGGAACAGTATAGGCAGCACCGGGTCCTCAGACCCCACCTCATGAGGGTCTATGTGTCTGACCTGACATGGAGATAAAAACCTAGCAGACGCCCGATGCGCTCTACCACTTCAGCACCTCACACACTCAACACACACACATATACATATATATACACACACATATATGTATATATATATAGAGAGAGAGTTGTGTGTCAACACAAATTATTCTAATAATTTGTGCTTCTTCGGCAATTTTTCATTTGAGTGAGAGAGAGAGAGAGAGAGAGAGAGTGAGAGAGAGAGAGTTAACTCAATTATTTGTAAAGTATCACCAGCCATTAGCAGCAGGGACATGATGAAAAACTGCCGTTTTACTAACAAATGGTTTACTCTTCGCTTCAACGTCCGTGATGAAGCAAGGTTGGCGTCAAAATAATTTAGAACCTTTATTTTAACGGCACATGCGGTAACACATTAAATTAGATTATAGCACTTGACCTTTCACGAAATAACAAATCGGTATTCTAAAAGATTGACGATTCTCATAAAATAGACGTCACAAAAATATTTTCACGTAAAGGTGAGAACATATTCAAAGAAACATGTTTTAAGAGTACGAAATTTACAAAGCATCTTGAGTGATGCTATTTTCAAATGAATGGATATAAATACTAATGAAGCGTGAAAAATATATTTTTAATTTTGTTTATATTACACAATTTTTGACCTAGAATATAAATAATTACATTTTTTCAGTGAAAGTTACATAAATTGTGTGCATATTATTTACTTTAGTAACAAAAATTCTTCAATCAAAACTTGTATCGATAATGTAATTAGAAAGTTTCATATATTTCCTCTGACGTTGTGCTTTCATAACATGAACTGATTTTGCCCTCAGTGAAGGATTATTTTTTGGGTAGTCTGGTGTCTGAAATAAGTTTTTATGTATTGTTCACATATTCATCATGGACTACTAGAATATGTAAATTGTTTCATTAAATCTATTTATTATACACTTACATTTTATTCTTTTTTATTCTCAAGCTTTTGTATCAATTTGTATAAATAGTCCCGTCCGAAGTTTACTAGTGAAACGTCAGTAGTCAGATTATGTATTTCATTATTTTAATTTGAATAAAACTAAAAGGTGAAATACTCAAAACCAATCGTTTTTCTGTCAGCAAAGTGGTTCCACTACTGCAGTGGTTATGATCGTATTTTCATGTTCAGCAGAGCTGAAAAGCCTACATACCCGAGGAAAGTGCTCGAGCGGGAGCTCTACAAACAATTTCCGCGCTAGAGACTTGACCATATTTCCATCTCTCACGCTTCAAAGTTCCATTAAAGAAAGAACCCTTCCTTCTGTCTGGAGAAGAGGCGATCTGTTTAGCTGTCCCAGTTTCTCATCTCTTCTCCGTCACAATGAGATATCGCGAACAGTAAAACTTCATTAATATAGATCGTGCTCATGGAGAGGAATCATCAATCCTCCACAGGAATCATAAAATGATTACTTTTGAAACGCAGACAGATTTATCTATGCCCCTCAAACAAATAATATCGTTAGCTGTAATAACTCAGGGAACATATTTCTTAGTGGAACTCCTTTATGAATATCAGTAAGTTTTTTCTGCAATCGTAAATACAGCCTTAATATAAAAATATATCGCTTAGCAGATGTATTGGAGTGGAAAGATTTGGACTCCTTTAAGAACGATGTATTTTGAGCCGACGAGGGTAAAACCAAATGGAAATGGAGCAGCACTGGAACATAAGGGCAAGGTATATGGGAGACCCTCGAGAAAACTCGCTGACCAGCTGTGTCGTGCGGCACGATTGCCACATGGGAAAATCTGGGAACGACGCCGCCGGGAACCGAACCTTTTCCGTCTTGGTGGGAGGTGAGCGCTCTACCCACTAAACCACCACGACCCTTTAGCTAATACAGTACACAGATAGAAGTATAATTTTGTGCCAACAGTAGGAGGAAAGTAACAATTGTGTTTTAAGTAAATTAGAAGTTTAGGGCATATTATGTATTTTGAAAAAATTAAATTTTCATGTTACTTAGCTATGTTTTTTGTATCTACTCACATTTTACTAATATTANTTCATGTTACTTAGCTATGTTTTTTGTATCTACTCACATTTTACTAATATTAAATTACAATAGAAAACTGATATTTTAGTTATGGGAAAATTTTTTTTTCAATATTACAGTTCTTGGCAGGAAAATTACATTAATTGGAAGGTAAAGGTACAATATTGGCATGAACATTTTGTATACAATATTTATTAAGTTGTATTGAGTATTGAACCATTTTTATCCCTTTCACTTGTTAGCATAGCATTAAAGTCTTCAGATTAACTTTCGTCTACTTTATAGCATAAACGGCAAACAAACCTACCCCTATCACTATCATCAGGAATATGCTGCTGATGATGAGAGGGTACACAACTTTCGTGAAATAACTTATTATACAATTAGCATTCTAAAGATTGATTTCCAACTTAAATATAACGAACAAAAACATAATAAAAAACTTGTTTCGATGATGATCTATCTCTTTATGTTACATCAATATCTTTACTCACTTTGGTAGGTCGTCTTCTCTTTGTTTTGGTATTTATTGTCTGTTTTAACTATTCTCTTCCCTGATTTTAATTCTTTGATCTTTCTTTTCTTGCTGTTCTTGTTTTTCTGAAATTTATCAATTTTAAACCACTTACAATGTTCACTCGTAAAAATAAAAGAATGACGTTCTATTTGCCGCTTTCCTTTCCTTTTTGGATATTCAGGATAATTTAAAATATCAGTCAATTTGGAAGTCATGTGTATCTTAACTTTCTGTGCTGCTTTCATTTGATTTTTAGCTTCTTTATCCAGAGATTCTGGAAAAATTTTCCGTCTTACTGATAGCCCTTTTTTCTTTTTTCTGTTCTGTTCCTATAATTGGTGTATTTTTGCAGTTAGATTCTTTGAGGATTCTGGAAAATTTATTCTTCCCTAAAGTCTCTCATTTGTATTTGAAGGAGCCATTTGTAATTCTTGATCTTTAGGAGGAGACACTTGCTCTTATTGGTCTTTAGGTGGAACCTCTTGTTTTTCTTGGCCTTTAGGAGGAACCACTCGTTCTTGTTTCTCAGAAGGAGACACTTGTTCTTCTTGGTTTTTAATAGGACTGTCCTCTTATTCCTAGGATGTATTGTCACGTGTTTGTTCCTTTTTAGAGCTCCCTACCATTTCCAATACTAAATGAATCGGTTAAGGCAAAATAAACCAAATTCTTTTTTTATGTGGAACTCTTTTATGACATATTACATCCCACATACTGAACAAGATGTAAAATTCATTACTATGATATTTTTCACCCTCAGTTTNCTTTTATGACATATTACATCCCACATACTGAACAAGATGTAAAATTCATTACTATGATATTTTTCACCCTCAGTTTCAATGTTGTTGAAATGTTCAATTAATTATTCACCTACAAGTGTTTTGAAAGTTTCGTAATCCAACTTTGGCAGCAGTTTACAACATAGTTCAGATACATACTCATATATGTTTATGCTGCCAGGGCATTTTGAATAGTTAATGGAATCAGGATTCCGCGGAAACAAACCAAAGGCACGGAATATATTCCGAAGTGTTTCCACTTTTACATGCTCATTTAGGACTGTTTCCAAGACTGAGCAGAATGTTTCCTTCTTTACGTCTTCGTTAGGGTGTTCGCTGTGCTAATGAAGTACCTAAATCTTCTTTCCAGTCTCCTTTAAAGGGTCTAAAGGCTGCGAAATCTGCTGGTTGAATGATCCGTGTTGCATTGGGATACAACGAGATTAATACAACACCAAGTTCACTGCAAAGTTCACTAATATAGCATTAAATACACCTTTTTGTCCCTCTACAAACGAAATGACAGGCTTCCCAATTTTGTTCTCTTTTAAAAATGGCAGCCTGTGTCACTGCGACCTATTCGCCAGGATTCTGGAACTGATTGCACGAGTTCAGTTTTCAACTTCTGGTAAGTTAAACCAACCATCGGTGGAACCACTAAGCCAACAGCTGAAAAACTGAACATTACACTTATAGATGTTTTGGAATTTCCTTGTTATATCTCATAAATATTTCTGCCTTCTCTTAGACCTAATTATTTTGAATTTGTGGGATTCAACATGAAAAATGTTTTATTTGCATGAGTAGCCTTTCAGACTACGTGTAAATATGAAACACCGCTTCTCCTTTTAGAGTGAAAGATATTTTCTTTAACCAGTTAAGAAAACCTTTTTCACCGATACAGCTGCTGTCTGACGTGACCTCTTCACTAGTCTGAGTTGCAATATCTGGTTGTCTTGTGGGAAAGCTCCCCTTTAAAAACCAGGACATGGTGTGTCGNCTTCACTAGTCTGAGTTGCAATATCTGGTTGTCTTGTGGGAAAGCTCCCCTTTAAAAACCAGGACATGGTGTGTCGTCTGAAAACGGACTTGGGCGATAATTTATTTGAAGAAATTCTGTCACACTAACATTCACAACTTCTTTACGCAAAGGGAATCCTTTATTACTGTGGGGCCATTGTAGTGTAGTGTTCAGACTACTCGCCTCGCACCTAGGCGAACCGGGTTTGATTGACGGGCGGGGTCGCTCCCGGATTAACGCCATGTGGGAAACGTGCCGAACGATGACGCCGGTCGGTGGGTTTTTTTGGGGAGTTATTATTTGCCCCGCCCCTTCATTCCGGCGCTACTCCATACTCACCTCGCTTCACCCTCATCGGCTCTCAAGATCTCGATGTCATGAGCAGCCCAAATCGCTTCACTCACTTTAATACATAAATCAATGATCGATTTGTAAGGCATTTTCCTTATATTCCGTTAGAGAATTTGAGAGGCCAGGGCGCTTCTTTACAAAATATTCACGTGGAACTGAATAGTTGCGTGAGGGATACTATGTTGCTATGCTGCTAAATTATTCGATAGACAACAATTCGCATCATTAAATGCGGCTTGTAAATCGTTAGAGGAGTATTTATTCTTTTTTGATGGCGTTTCTGGTTTCCTACAAGGCAATTAAATGTTATTCCTACAGTACTGCCAAGAAATAACACACTGGTTCATCTTCGAAGTTACAGTTTATTTGCATCCCCTGCAAATATATGTAATTAAGAATCATAAATAGCAGATAAAAGTATATAATTGAAAAACACTATAGAAAGACTTAGGTGTCGGTTTAAACAATTGTAATGGGATACTACACATATTGGCAGGGGAGGGCCAGTAATAAAAATTTAACACAACTCCTGTTACAACTGTTGGCAGCCCAACTTTATTCAACAATATTATATGAAGTACTTAATTTCAATAAACAAAATGAGCACTGTCCTCTGCATGCCACAAACAATTTAGTATAAAAAACTTAAATACTACTGTGACGATTTCAGCTGACACATGCAAATAGTACTTCGTCTCTGTTTCCTCAAGAAGATGTTCATTTGTCCCAACCCCCCGCCAATGCCTTTAGTGTTGCATCAAAGGATATCATAAAACTTACTGTGGGTTTGCACAGAAAAATAAATAGTTTCAAAACTCTGATATATTTTCTCTTTTTGGAAATACAAAATGTGAATTCCCAACATGGGATTTCAAAATCTATTAAAACTCTTTAATAAAACTCATGACATTAAATCCCCTACATAGACATGTTATTAAATTTATTTATACAAAATAATAAAAAATAGCAATTGCATATATTTTTATTATTAAGCCTAGTAAACAGAGAAACAGCATTTAATTCCGAAATTAATTCCCTCACCTATCTCCCGGAGAAGAGGCGAACACAAGTTTTTTATACAATTTTGTAGTCGTTTTCTTGAACATTTTCCGACGTTAACGGAGCAGAAACGTCCCCTGGTGGCGTCGTGGCTGGCCGGAGTCATGTTGTCATGACAGTGCTGAGGGTGCGAAGGGGAAGCAGGCGAAGCTTCGAAACAGCACTCTAGTGCCAGGCGCCATTTGCAGCTTAGCACTCATGCAGGAGCAGCAGAGAGATGGTCTGTCAGGCGGGTCCCGTTGCACCAAAGATAAGCCATTGTTCACGATCCTCATGCAGAAACAGCAATCCAAGACCATGTTAACGTATACGAATTATTAATGTGTGCAGGCCATCACACTACATAGTCCTTTACTTACACATTATGCCACAAACTAGTTATAATTATTTTTCTTTATAAATCAAACAGAGATATGCACTACGTTACATTCATCCACAGACTAAACACTCAAATCAAAATAGAAGGAAATCTTGAACATAACAATTTAGCCAACTTTACAGGATACTGCTTCTCCTAATAATATTAGCTTAGAAACAAAATAACTCTTATTATTTATAAATATGTTCACGAACTGCAAATAAATTATTACACTGCGAAGAATTGTACCACCTACTCTGCTAATGTTATAAGTAAGAACATTTTTTGTTCGTTGTGAGCCATCAGTAACTTATTTTGCTGTTAATGTATAATACTGTTTAGCTATTATGTAAATATAATATTAAGTTATTTTGCAACTACATTGCCTCCTTATTGATATCGCGGTTCACTATTATTCGTTATTTTACAATGTCAAGTTGGTGTAAACTGGTTTTTGCTGAACATTACTTAAATGTTGTACTATCACAAACATTTAGTTCTTCCTGTTATTTTTGGTGTAATAAAATTTTGGTTGATAGAATATTACTAAGAGGCTTTGTTAACATTATCTCTTTAGCAGTCTGTATTAATTATATTAAAGAAAACTCTGTAAATTGTTAACATTATTAACTTTGTCAAAATATTATTAATTTCTCTACACCATAAATGTTTAAAGAAATGACTCNGTAAATTGTTAACATTATTAACTTTGTCAAAATATTATTAATTTCTCTACACCATAAATGTTTAAAGAAATGACTCATTCGTAATTTTTTGTTGTAACAACATTACACTTTTCTGTTTGGATACCCTTAGTAAAATAGTTTATATATGTCTTTATTCATTTAATATCATATTTGGGTGTCAACAGCAAAGGTAACNGTAAATTGTTAACATTATTAACTTTGTCAAAATATTATTAATTTCTCTACACCATAAATGTTTAAAGAAATGACTCTTTCGTAATTTTTTGTTGTAACAACATTACACTTTTCTGTTTGTATACCCTTAGTAAAATAGTTTATATATGTCTTTATTCATTTAATATCATATTTGGGTGTCAACAGCAAAGGTAACACAACATTCGACAACTAGAAACATTTTTTATTCATGCGATATTCGTATGGCTTTTATTCTCACAAACTATATTAATTTATATCTTAACTTTCGATTTCCTGGTGTATTTGTATATACTATATTAGAATTTTTTTTTTACGTTTATATTTTTGTGGTATGTATTGAAATAACGAAAAATATTATAGTTACGAAAATATTTCATAATTATGTGTTCTTAATGTCTCATGAGAAGTTACAAAAATATAGTATTACTGACACCACATGTAATGATGCAGTATTCTTAATTTTCTGGATACGTGTTTCATTTTTCTTTAGCTTTGGTGAGCATCGTAATATTTTTATTGGGTTTCAAATTAAAAGCCACGGTGGTTCGTTTTATCGTGATAGTTCGTTTACCGGGCCTACGTCTGCCGTTTCGTTTCGAACATCGTAGTTTTCAGTTTCTGTAAGCGTCAGCATTATTTAGATACTTTCAGACTGCGTTGACAGTTTGTTTGTACGACGCAGTTTCGATAACAAAGGAAGAGCTTGCGTGGCAGTCCACGCCTGACCCTTATCTCTGGGGAGAGGGGGGTGATAGGCAGCACAAAGCCTCGTGTGCCTGTCGCCTTCCGTCAGTAGCCCTTCAAGTCAGTTGGAAGTCACTCGCCACTCAGTTCAGGATACAGAGAAGTTGTCTGCTTGCCTAGGCCGCGTCGGGCGTGACGCTAACCCCCGCACCGACACACTAAACCTTAATAGATTATTCCTCCATCGGTGTGGGAGGTCGCTGCATTGGTTAATTCTTCGGGTAAGAACTGAAATAATTCGTAAACAACTGTGGTTCTATTCTGCATGTGTCTATTTATCTGTGAACGGTTGGTTCTCTGCATACTCTGAGCTTCGGATGTGAAATGTGTCACTTAAATGTTAAATAAAAGTATAGAACAAATACTCTGGAACATGACTTTATTTAATAGTTAATTGGCGTCCATTTTACAGTCTCTCGTGTTACTTCGTCTTTAGCTAGTCGAGTGGAAGTCGGCAAATAAAAGCCCACTGTAACTGGGCGTGTGCCAACGTTACACACAGTTTAAGAATAACTGCAGTCATAAAATAAGTTTAATGTCAGATATGTATAAGGTCGTACAACCAGCCATTGTACTCATTCCGAGAACCAAGATGACCGCTTGTTATTAACAATTGTCATCGTACAAGCTCATCGCTCATACATAACACATTTTGAAATTAATGTAACCCTGAAATAAAATTATATTACAACAGCAGAAACACCTGCGTCATCATTTTGTAACTTTCTTAAATAGTTAATAATATAAATTGCAAACAGTTCATTCCGTTGTTTCAATTTTCTTGAATTTAAAAAAGTGTCTTCACTAATTTGGCCGTATTTCACCTCCAGTAGAAAACAGGAAAATCAAAGATATATTTTACTGAGCTTACTAACAAAAGTAAGCATTTTTACTCATGTAACCCAATTAAAACACATTTATTTTGTGATAATAGTATTTGATGCTAGAGCCAAATATGGAACATTATGTAGCTGTAGCTACTACGAAACCAGTAATGACTGAAGCCTTATCCAATACTTCTCTAAAAACAAATAGTATATTTAGTAAAATGGATACATGCAGTTAGTTTAATTATATTACAGTTCGAATCCATTATTTTTCACTGGCAACTAGCAAGCTCACGTGGCAAAATACGAGTACTTCATTTGTAAAGAAGGCATATCATATTGAAAAATAGCACCAAATGAAAACGATATACACTGCCCAAGCATCAACCCAAACTGGTAACATAAAATACTTCTTCACTGCAAAACCGTATGAGGCTAGGCCAATGAAATAGGAATCAAGGACACAGGGTGACAAGCGTTCAATTCGTAAAACTTACGAGGTTAGAAAGGAGGGAGAGCGGTTATGTTGGCAACTATATTACAAATTCAGCTAGACTTGGTGGATCATACGGAAATTTTAGGTCCNAGTTCGAATCCATTATTTTTCACTGGCAACTAGCAAGCTCACGTAGCAAAATACGAGTACTTCATTTGTAAAGAAGGCATATCATATTGAAAAATAGCACCAAATGAAAACGATATACACTGCCCAAGCATCAACCCAAACTGGTAACATAAAATACTTCTTCACTGCAAAACCGTATGAGGCTAGGCCAATGAAATAGGAATCAAGGACACAGGGTGACAAGCGTTCAATTCGTAAAACTTACGAGGTTAGAAAGGAGGGAGAGCGGTTATGTTGGCAACTATATTACAAATTCAGCTAGACTTGGTGGATCATACGGAAATTTTAAGTCTTTTAATTGTACCTGAATCAAAGTTGGGTTGAGAGATTTGGATGGCTCTTAAACGACGATATGAGGCGAGAGTGGAGCAACGCCAGAATGCAAGGGTGGGGAAACGGTAGATCCCCGAGGAAACCCACCGATCAGCGACATAGTCCAATGTGATTCTCACTTGCGAAAATCCGGTCGTGACCCGGACGGGGATTGAACCCGATTCGCCTTGGTAGGAGGCGAGGAATCTAACCACTCAGCCATCGTGGCTCCTATATGAACAGAGACATGGTTGTTAAGAGGAGTACACAGCTACGCGTCCATGGTCAAGAAGCGAGGGAGCGATACGGGCGACACTAACACGCACGCCTAGTGCCTCATCGTTCCTACGCGCAAGGCGTGCAGTGTAATGGTCCATACCATATAAGAAGGCCACTTTCTGACAGTCAGTGAGTGGCAACTTGACTTATACGAAACAAACAAAGTGCCATTTACAAAATCCTGTATCAGCTGATTCACGAACGAACAAAACTTAAAATAACGTTGGCTATTCTGAGTGCACTGCCGATGCACATCACAAAAGCAGAAAATACGCGGATAATAAAGANGAGCTCTGCATAATTTGTAAAGTAACATTTATTTCATGTACAACGATTTGGAGTAAAAGTAATTTATATTCGGCTGGTAATCGTTCGTCTACGTAAATTATACGCCATATTGTTCTCTCGAATCCCATCTCCTTGTTTTTATAGAAAGTAGGGTACGCGTGAGTCATTTTTAAGCTATTCTAACGTTATTCCACGTCACATATTTCCAACTCGAATATATTAGCTATAACGTCCAAAGTGTGATAATAGATTAAACAGACCGTCTCGCAAATGTTAACCCAAATTCACTATCTCGGAAAAATTAAAAAAAAGCTAGCAAATATGTAATTATTTGCAACTTTTTATATTTTTACTTTTATACCCTACTAATTTTTTTTAGACAGGTGTCAGTCTTATAGTATCTAAAAATTTGTTGGGCGTACAGTACAATGGCAAGTGGATTAGCTGACAGCGTGTATATAAAAAATACAGCCCTGACTTGACGGACCAGCTGATGGCGGAAGGATACGTGGTCAGATGTAGTCAGATGTAAACAGTGGCGCTACTTTCGCAGACCTGTCAGTAAGTTGCCTTCTTTTACAGTATGGAGTTATACCGCCCTGCTCCTGTACTGTGCAAGTTATATCTGTAACAGTGGGATTTTATTACACGCGATGAAAGCCCATAGATTAAACTACGCCCGTATGTTTGTACTTTCGCTTGGCCCTTGCAAACTTATAGGCGAGTCTTAAACATGCGATATTTGACCACATTCACAATTTTTTTTTCTCCGTGAATATTCTTAATATGATAAAAGCTTAAACATAGAGGCATAGATAATTTTTTTTTTTTTTTTTACTTTTTCCGGCAAAAATTTCTGTATATATATATATATACTTATTTATTTATTTATGCTGAGATACACGAATATGCGCAAACAACGATATTACAGAAAATGAGTCAATGTGGACTCCTCTTAAATCAGCATAATTTTGCGTAGCCGGCTGTATTACAACCATTTTACAAACTTTGAAGTAAGTTGTTGTAGTGGAAAAGCAAGTTACAAGCAACAGTACTTGGATGTAATATTCTATACTTCATGTAATTATGGCAGCTACGAGCGTATACAGGTCCACTCTCCGCATCGAGCAATGCTAGCCACCGTAATGTAATGCAAACATAAATNGGCAGCTACGAGCGTATACAGGTCCACTCTCCGCATCGAGCAATGCTAGCCACCGTAATGTAATGCAAACATAAATTATGTATTTAGTATAATAAGTGTAACGTATCGTGTGTATATCACGAGATAAGCATTTCTTGCCCGGCTAACGCTGCAGACATATGAGTGGAAATAGACCTACAACGTATGCGACAACCAATAAGATCTTCACAATTCAGCTTCTCAATGTGTAAAACCTGGCAGATACTTACAAAGCCTTTGCTCAGCAATCTGTAAGTCAACAGTCTGAAAAATACAATAATTAGCTTTCGATTAACTACTGGAAATAAAAACAGCGGCAGCTCTGATGCCCTCAAATATATATATATATATATAGATTAAATAAAGTAGGAGCTTAATCGGTTCAGCGAACAAGTAACACATCAACGCATTGATATGGCCTTCAAAATTAAAATTATGGTGTCAAACATACCAAACTTAGATGGGTTTGCTTTATCATTCAACAAATAATACAGTGGATGATGCCGACACTACCTAGCAAAATATTACGTTTCGGCAGGGCGAAGATATAAATTAGCATTTATAGTAAATCTATTTGAATGGAAAAAATTATCACAATTGAAGGTCACTAAGCCTCGAACTATAAAAACCAAGATCTCTTAAAACCATTCACACAGTCTGTGTTAAATTTTGTGCAAACTGTATGAAAACATTATTTGAATGCGGTGCAGATTAAAGATTGTTAATTCAAAATATCTGCACGCTGTTAAAATTGTTCAGACTAAGCTGGATTTGAAAATGCTGATTATCGTTGACGTAGCTTCTGGGCGAACTGCAACACGTAAAAAAAAAAAAAAACGCTTACATCTCCGCTGCTGCAGTTGTTACTCTTCTATTCGTGATCCAAACATTCTTCCCTTCACGAAAAGCTCACGTACTTATATGTGGACGATAAAGACTTAGCACATTAGCATAATATGCACTCGGACGGTGAACTATTCTAATATTTAAATACAAGACTGTCGTCCGATTACGGGCCTCTTCTATTCTTCACAAAATTACCACTTCTTCGTACAATCGTACATGCCCGGTTTATTACATTACTGACTCGTTAAGCAACAAACTTAATGTATATTCCTCGCTGGGTGATCACCTCAGTTCACTACGGCCCTAGCAAAAANTGCGGGCCTCTTCTATTCTTCACAACATTACCACTTCTTCGTACAATCGTACATGCCCGGTTTATTACATTACTGACTCGTTAAGCAACAAACTTAATGTATATTCCTCGCTGGGTGATCACCTCAGTTCACTACGGCCCTAGCAAAAAATACAACATGGCTTATCAGACGCCCTATTAGAGCGTAATTTGCAAGCATAGCTATCTACCTGAAGCGAGGGCAGATACAAGCGAAACTTAACGCACGCAGTTCTTGAGTTTCCCGATTATCATCGCCTAAATGCGACAGAAGCTGCAAACCGTAATTAAAAAAAACCGAGGTGTAGCACGGAGCTATATGGTGTTGCCAGTCCTCTTACAAACACACTCCCCACCAGCCGGCACGGCAGTGGCTGCGTGGCTCGCGCCATAGAGGATGAAATAAATGTATTACGCCGGCCATTATGTCTCGAAACTTTCAAACCCCGTGTAAACCACTACAAATACAGACACAACGCTTTTCACAGTTACAAATATGCTTCATTCTAATAATATTATGTGTAATTTTGTTAATTTGCACACACCGGTTGTACTTATACAAAATCTAAATAATTGGTCTTTTTAATGTACCTGTTCTATGCACATATTTGTCTATATATACTTGCAATTCTTAAACTACAGCAAAGCAATATAATGATTTTCGCAAAGTGATATCGCACATTAAGATGTTTTGTTCGAATACGGCTTCTATAGTTACATTAACGTATGTAGTTATACGGTTTTCTTACAATGTAGAAATGTTGGATATGCATCGTAGTATACATTTGTGTACAAATAAGTGTTACATTTTTTGCATTTCTGAAAGTAATTGTTTTATTTTTCAGTGAAAGGTCAAGAAATAATATGATGTCCTTTGACGATTTATATAAAATAACTTGGTTGGTTTGCAGGTAACTTTAAACGCATCATTCCTTCATTTAAACCACTGCGTGCCCTTCAATCACATATAAAATCAACACTGCCTTGAACATATCACTGAATAGTACTCTTGTAGGACGTAGCCTATGCGACACCGAGTCACTAAATTGTGATGCATTTATGTACGTTTTCATGTGTATAAGACAAAATTATACCGGTCTTAGTTGCCGCCAGTTTGGAGTGTGCGCTTTTATTTTGGGCATTAAGATCTCGCATAGGCAATATTTGTGTATGCATGCCAGGGGGTGTTAATATGAGCGGATATGCATTTCGGGGCAGTGATTTGTTTTCAAAAGTTAATTTTAAGCAGTGCTCTGTTAACCGCAAACTAGTAACAATTAAGTGTTTCGTCTACGTCAGCACAAAGGTTTTCAGCGTCTCAAAACAAAACATAATCGGATTAACGTGGCCTATTAATTATCATCAAAGCTTGAATAAATTAAAAAGCGTGCCGGCACATTCATAACTAAATGTAGTGAAGTCCGAAGTGACAGCAAAATTTAAATAATTTTGCATGCAAAACAATTATTCACTTCTCAAATTTTCATACGGTAATATATATAAAGTTGGTAATTTGAAGAGATTTTCTCTGACTCGGATACAAATCTACTTGCAGTTGGTCTCTGATGTCCGTCTACGGCTAACGGAAGTGTGGTAGTTGAACGATGACGTTTTCGAAATCCTAACTGGGATTCAGTTACCAGAATATATTTGCTTACTTGTTAATATATTTGTCGAAAGGAAGTATCAGCCTTAATTCACATTTCTGGAAAAATATCGGGAATGTTCCATTTATTTTTAGGGGAGTGGGGATAGTGAATAAGGCGTGAAGAAATTTAGAAACTAAATAAAACAAAAAATTTTGTGCACTAAGAAAATTTTGAAATAATGAGTGTTTTGGGGCTTATAAATGGACTCTTCCAGAAAATCATATTCAATGTGATAGTGATGTTAACATAGCATTGTCCGAACCACACCAGCACCTCTTATTTCCATATCGTGTGCATGGGCCTGTATTTATGTACGTGAGTGAGAGAGAGAATGTATGTGTATGTATGTGTGTGAATGTATGCTTATGAATGTGTATATGTATTCATGTGTGTATATGTGTGTATCCTAACTCATACTATAAATGCGAAAGTGTGTTTGTTTGTTTGTTTGTCCTTCTTTCACTTTGACGCGACTCCCCATCTGTGGTATACAGGTTGGTTCATAGGATCTGAGTTATTTTTCTGGCTTAGACTAAGGGCGCCTGGGAATGTTGAATCGGATATATCAAACAATAACTTCATCACTTCTTGGTTGTAACGGGTTTATTTTACCGGGAATTTACTCATACATGCCCGTCCTTTCCACTATTTTTCCGGGAATCTATTCATGCTATACTGGAACTTCGACACCTATTGGGCTGGGAATCTACTCATACTTTACTGACCCTGCGAGTTCTCAGCCTGAAGGGCTGATTACAGTGCTCTGGCTACAATTCCGATGGATTGGGGAGCACTAGGTGACAGGACATGTCCTTGAGTGGCGACGTTGATACTTATCTGTATTTGTTGCTGGGTTGTTATTCCGGAGGTAGTTCGAGGTATGGTGAGTTGGGTGGCCCTTTTATAGGCCCTTGAACTGGCTGTTGTTGGTGTGCTGCACTCAGCTGGCTTCCTCCTTTGGCTTCGACTGACTGTCTCCCTCGTCCTGGCCAGGACCACTTGGCGGGCCCCCACCCGATTTCCGCCTTCTCAGTGCCGGGCTGCACTGGACTACTCCCCCTCGACATGGCGCTCCTCGTTGAAGGTCACTTCTCAACTCCCATTCTCGCCGCGGTGTTGTAACTGACTTGGCTGACCTCCACAATCATACTCCCGATGCCTGACTCCCTGCACGTGTGGCGCTTCCGAGCGCCACGCTTTAACTCCCTACATTATTGACTCTATCGGGGTCCGAACCCCGGCCGCGACTTGCTCACCTGACTGCCTCGCGTCTCTCGGCGTGACGACTGACGACTCACTTGGCTAATGTGATGCAACTCCCGATTCAACTGAGTGACTGACTCTTCCGGGGTCCGAAAGCCCCGGCCTCTCAGTTGACTGATGGACTTTCTCGGTGTGTGGTTGATATTACTGACCCGACTAACGTGATGTGACTGACTAAACTGAACTGAACTGCTCACCGAACAAATTGATTCAACTTATCTCCTCCTCTCACAGTTGGCTTTTAAACTATTTCCATCACCCCTTAGAACCTTACACTTGTCTTCCCTTGTTAGGGGAAGAGGAAAGGGGGAGGTGCTGAACAAAGGCTATTTCCTACACGTGCCACGACTCTTGTTGGTGTAGGGGGAATGGGGTGACCTGCGGTGCCACTGACAAACCCTGTCAACTGTTTCTGCGGCGCGTGTTACTTTTCAGCACATGTTTTTGACGTGGGNAACTCTACAGGATATATGAAACAATACAGACATTATGGGAGGAATGGTTGTATTACTGGATGGTGACTTCCGCCAAACTCTACCGTTGATTCAGAGGGGCACACCTGCAGATGAAATCAAAGCCTGTCTCAAGTCGTCAAGCTTACGGGCAAATGTCAAGANGGCACACCTGCAGATGAAATCAAAGCCTGTCTCAAGTCGTCAAGCTTACGGGCAAATGTCAAGAAATTCAGCTTGATGACAAATATGAGAGTGCACCTCTACAATGACGCTGATACAGGACATTATGATGATACACTATGAAAAATTGGAGATGGGCGGTTGGAAACAGATGCCGATGGCTGTGTGTCACTAATGGGGGATTTTAGTAATTTGGTGCAGAGTGATACGAAACTGATTGCTAGAGTCTAACCAGATCTACAAAGAAATATAATTGACGACCAGTGGCTATGTAAAAGAGCTATTCCTGCACCAAGAAATGACATCGTTAGTGCTCTGTTCTGTGTTTATGATCAGTGTCTGTCTACTAACAAATACCGTTACTTCTCCCTATAAGTTTGTTACCATAACNACTGTTCTGTGTTTATGATCAGTGTCTGTCTACTAACAAATACCGTTACTTCTCCCTATAAGTTTGTTACCATAACCACGTGAGCGAAGCCGTGGGTAAAAGCTAGTGTATAAATATATATGTGTATGGATTTAAGCCTAGTTTTCCTTTAGAAATCGTATGTCGTTTAGCAATACAGACACTGCTGTTTCCACATTATACAAGCAAGAATGATGTATTATACTTGATTCGACATGTCTGTGATCCTTCATTATTACAATTGAAAACTTATGGTATTGAATCTGCATGTGTAACTGTTTTTAGCCTACTTTTCAAGGAAAGAAACGTTTATGAGATCACTCTCTTCTCTGTGTGTCAGNTGCATGTGTAACTGTTTTTAGCCTACTTTTCAAGGAAAGAAACGTTTATGAGATCACTCTCTTCTCTGTGTGTCAGCGTGTGTGTATGCCCGTGTGTGGCTACTTTGTTGAACCCCTTTTCAATATTTAAACGCGTGTACCGAATTTAACCAAACTCGGTTTATATATAGTAAATACTTAGTAAAAACACCTGACTTTTATAGTTTTTAACAACGCCAAGCATTTACTTTAAAAATGGCGGACATATGATTATTAAGGTTGGTATGTCATATCTCGGGAACCATTCGACCGATGTAAACAAAATTTTGTATGCTGGCAGAGCATTCTAGAAGTATTTTTTAATTTAGGAGTGGACGTTGTTAGACCGCAATTTTTGGAAATAGCATAAAATAAATAAAAAATTATATTTTACGTGATATCTCAAAAACCATTAAAGCAATTATCATCGAGCTTGGCACGTAAGCCATATTATAACAGGCCAGGTAAACGTACGCAATTGAAAATGCTTAGATAATTACTTTCGAAATAGCGGCCATATAAATATTTTAGGGTTATTTGGTATAGCAGCTAATCATTTAACTAATTTAAACCAAATTTTGTGTGCTGAAAGTGTCTACTACAAGCTTCAATATGCCAACACATAGCCGCTTGTCAGCCAGTTTGTAAGGCAGTGACACATGAATAAATGAAGTTTATTCGTCATATCTCGGTAAACAATAAGCGGATTCACACCAAATTTGTACAACCAAGTAGTACTGCGGCAGATGATGTTCAAATTATATGTTTAAGGTATCTCAGACGCTTATTTTAAATATGGTGGCCATCAAGTTATCATAGTTCATAATGTTACATCGTCGAAACCATGTAATCAATTCCAACTTATTTGTATGCTGTGTCTGCATGGAGTATCTTTTGTCCGAATAAATATATTTTTATGTTTAATCTCGGGAAACAATTGGCTGATCCCAACCAAATTGGGCAAACAGTTTACACTGCAGCAGGTTATCTAAACTGTTATCTTCTAAGTAGGTAAGGCACTTATTTTCAAAATTATGGCTTTATAAATATTTTAGCTTACTATCTTTCATTAAAGAACAAATTTCCAACTTATCTTTGTATGCTGGCAAATTTGTCTATACAGAGCTTCATTTCTCTGACAGTTTGTAAGTAAGCCCCACAATAAAAATTAAGTTTTTGTCATATCTCTGGGAAACAATCAACCCATTCGTACCAAAATTTGCCGAAGAATTTGTATTGTGGTAGGACCATAACCACATTTTTTTTTTCAGTGTGATAGACATGTTCAGAATGGTGGCTATAATTAAATTATAGGATAGTGTGCTATATATACGAATTTATGCAATACATTTTAGCATTAATTTGTATATGGGCGCTATACAATAATNTAGGATAGTGTGCTATATATACGAATTTATGCAATACATTTTAGCATTAATTTGTATATGGGCGCTATACAATAATCGAATGTTCTAATAAGTAACACTTTAACCTCCATTTGTGATAATCGTCACAAGAAAAATATGATAATTTTTGTCGTATCTCATGGACTAATCAACTGATTTTAACAAAATTCTTCACGTAAGTAGCGCTATGGCAGGCCATGTAAACTTAATTGTATTAAGTGGCTCGGTCAATTATTTTAAAAATGACGACCCTGAAAATATTTTAGTTTACTGAACCNAAACTTAATTGTATTAAGTGGCTCGGTCAATTATTTTAAAAATGACGACCCTGAAAATATTTTAGTTTACTGAACCATTCATTCGAAACATTAGACTGATTAATTTCGAAGTTGATGCTCAAATCCGACCATCGTAATGCAGTTGATTTCACACCAATCTATGGTACGAGGTTTTCTGGGTTCCAGTCCCGGGTAAGGCACATGTGTATTTGTAATTGTCTCACTATTGTTGCATGTCTCTTTTTTCATTTCTAATAATATTGATTTCAACGAGACGAGAAGTTCTACCTACCAACTCAGTTTTTAAGCACTTATTAAAAAATTTATTCCACTCATGTTGAGGAATAAAGGCTCATTATTTATATAAATGACTTTTTGTTTGTGTTGAATATGAATCCAGAAATAATTTACTTGCAATTCTTGGAATACAACAAAGTAGTATAATGTTTCNAAACTTAATTGTATTAAGTGGCTCGGTCAATTATTTTAAAAATGACGACCCTGAAAATATTTTAGTTTACTGAACCTTTCATTCGAAACATTAATTAGACTGATTAATTTCGAAGTTGATGCTCAAATCCGACCATCGTAAAGCAGTTGATTTCACACCAATCTATGGTACGAGGTTTTCTGGGTTCCAGTCCCGGGTAAGGCACATGTGTATTTGTAATTGTCTCACTATTGTTGCATGTCTCTTTTTTCATTTCTAATAATATTGATTTCAACGAGACGAGAAGTTCTACCTACCAACTCAGTTTTTAAGAACTTATTAAAACATTTATTCCACTCATGTTGAGGAATAAAGGCTCATTATTTATATAAATGACGTCTTGTTTGTGTTGAATATGAATCCAGAAATAATTTACTTGCAATTCTTGGAATACAACAAAGTAGTATAATGTTTCTCGCAAAAGTCAAATAGCAACTTCAAATTTCAAGTTCGAATACGGCATCTATATTTATTTGAATAAACGTAGTTATTACATTAATATTCCTTACGATTAGTGGAATATGTCAGTAGTCTGTCAAAAATATCTGGCTTACAAATGTCCTGTGGGTCAAACAACATAGACGTGTTCTGAAAACACGAACATATTTTAGGATGTCTTATGCATGCTTTCATTGTATAATGAGTAGGGTCACTTGATTTTGGTGAAAAGTGTTTCAACGCAAACTACAGTTCAATATCATATGTGCGCAACTTCATCGTTCCTTTGTTTATTATACATTTGTCTTCATAAGAAAACGTTTGTTACTGGACAAAGCCAGTCACATTTAGGTTACTCTAGGAATAAACATATATATTTTAATGTCTGACGCTAAAACAAGCACCATTTAAAATCATCCAGTTATGAAAGAGAATCTAATTTTAAGTATTTTGGAAATACAGCAAATCACGATATATTTTGTGAGAAGCTGGCGTCTCCACTAATTAGTGAATACAGTCATTGGGCCGAATAAACATTTATGAAGCAATACACTGTACATACATACGATTAATTATGTGATGTTAGTTTTCACTTCACGCTTTGTTACAGTTGGATGTCTGTAAAAAAATAATTAATAATATTTCACCATATTACAGAAAAAAATAACCCTCTAAAGAGTGTTTTACAAATTTGAGTATATCTAGACTTATAGGTTCCGATCAAGACTCACATTCGGGATTTAAAATCAAGTTGGATATTATTTCAGGTTTTAAGTATTCTTGAAAACATTAATGTGTACTTGAGTTATAATATTCTTGAAATACATTTCGTAATTCATTCTGTGCAAAGGCTTCAGTGGCGTAGTCAGACATTTCTCAATAGAGCGGTTACACTGACTGAAAGAAGGGGGGGGGGTTGTTATACTGACATCAGCTGTGCGGACGCATGTGTTAATAGTCTAGGGTGTCCACTGAAATTCCATTTTGGAATTCCCTGAATTTTCTTTGTTTTTCAGATAGGATCTTACCATTTTCCTGGTCTGTTTTGAGAACCGAAACCTCTGAATACCATATTTTTCCACCAATGACAGGAAAAATGCTATAAGTAAAGTTTAATTAAATTATACTGCAACTAACCAATCCAGTAGTGCCAAAATTTTATTCAGCTCATCGAAATTTCTCGTGATACTCGCCATTGACTTCACTGGAGTGCCCATTAAAAACACGTTAATACTTTATTTTGTACTTATAGGCCCTATGACACTTGGCAAAGATGTATTATTGCTAATTCACTAATTGCTAATAAAAATTGAAATTTTAAAACGCAAATGCTTGTAATTACATCATCCTGTATTCACACGACTATACATTTTTCAGAGTAGCAATGATTTACATTTTTCCTGACCCAGTAGAAAATTCACTCAGAAAATTCCCTGACATTTCCTGACTTTTCCCCGTCAAATGAAATTCCCNTTTCCTGACCCAGTAGAAAATTCACTCAGAAAATTCCCTGACATTTCCTGACTTTTCCCCGTCAAATGAAATTCCCTGACTATTCCCTGTTTTTCCTGTGGCTGGACACATTGAATTATTAGAATTAATGTTACTTCACAATACTATAACATGCATAATAGATAACAGCAATTATGGTTTTATCAAAATGAAAGGCTTAATAATAATTTTAATTCTAATAGTTGACATCCTTACGGACAAAATGGAGGGGAGATGTTTTCAAAACCGCTCATACCCCCCTTCTCGGGCAACGCCGCTGGTCTTGGTGTACAAGTGTATGCAAGGTCAAATATATGATAGTATATTTTCTGTTTCTTATCATTTGTAAGCAATTCTACTTTGCAGGATTTGTGGCATATTGTACAAATACGGAATTCCGTTAGACAAAAATATAATAAGAAACATTCTGTGTGCAAACTCTGCCAGAACATTGTCAATTCAATCAACTTTAGAAAAGCCGATTTACTGTTTCAAAAGAGCGGTAATAAAACTTCACAGTACACCACCACGATGTTTATGAGATTACAGTATTAGCTTCTTTAAATGACGGAGATTTTTAATACTAAGTGATAAATACAAATAATACAAAGTAGAAAAAAAATATTTTTTGCTCTACGTATTAGTGCTTCTCCTGTATGTTCTTGCCAACATCTAGTCATTTTATTTCGTAAAACAAGTAACAGAAACTTCATATAAGGTGCCATTTGTAGAGCACGTTCGTAATAGGAAACCAATATCAGGCTACAGTTTTTCAACTAAGTTGGTTTCGAGTTGTGCTTCGTTTAGTGACAGAGTGATTTTCATAGCCACATGTGAGTCGGCTGAGATGCATATTGTAATTTAAAATTAAATATTTCGCCTCGGAGCCTGTGAGAANCCATAGCCACATGTGAGTCGGCTGAGATGCATATTGTAATTTAAAATTAAATATTTCGCCTCGGAGCCTGTGAGAATACATCATCATAACTGGACGAGTAAAAAACAAAGACATGTATCGTACTGAAAGAAAATGTAAATATTTCAAAAGATGACTGCTAATGCCAGCAACCTATCGCCTGAGGCCCGAGGCTAGTTCTAGTATGGCCTACTTTATTTTCTGTGTGGTTCGAGGCCCGTGGCAGTGGACACTCGAGAGCGAGCTGGCAACGCTGTTCGAAGATATCACGAGCACTGTCCTTGTAGTTCCGTTGTGTCGTGCAGAGCGCAGCAGTAAACAGAGATATCTTTAAGACATCAATATTAAAGCCGTGTCTATATCGTGGTTGGCGTAGTGTTTAATTGCACAGATTAGTGTTCGTTGCCGGTCACACAAATAAATAATTGGTCAGCTGTTACGTTTTCAAGAAGAAAGGAATAATGCCTCAACGGCGTAAATTTCTATCTATAAGAAAATTTACATAAGAAAAAACTCATTTGAGTAGTTTAGTCTTTCGCAGATCGAAAGATGCCACATACAGTGACTACTAAATGATACATGTGACTTTTCCAACTTTCTACAAGTAAAACATTAGTGTTTTGGCAGAGTTTATATCTCATCTNACTAAATGATACATGTGACTTTTCCAACTTTCTACAAGTAAAACATTAGTGTTTTGGCAGAGTTTATATCTCATCTGAACCTATCATATTTTTTTCGTTAAAAAATTTTAAAAACATTAAATTTTTTTCAATATTAAAATTTATTATAATTATTTATTTAAAAAAAATTTTCTACAAGAAATAATTTGACCTTACCTGTAATATTATAATAATAAACTTCCATAACTGGATATCTGCTCATATCTAACACTCCTCCTTTCAAAACCAGTTATCCTCATAGATTATCTAGTGTCGCATCGCAAAGTTACTATTATATTGTTGAAAATAACCAAATGTTGGGTTTTTTTCTCTCTGACAAAGATTAATTTTTTACCAATTCTTATTAAAAACTAACTTCCTTCAAATAACGTGTAAATAAGTGTAACTAACATTTCTGATGGAAGATGAACTTCTAATATACAATAAAACATTACCAAAATAAATAAATAATTCTTACTGCATCCACATATGATTTTTAAGTAATATAAATAAAGTTGCGATCTCTAAATACATATGACTGCTATTTCAGTTTTCGACCATCTTATAATGAAAATAATAAATTAAATAGATAGAGATTTATCAGTTATTACAATAATCACACCTGAGACCTCAAGGCCAGGGAAAATAGAGTAACGACCCTTAGAAGTATCTCATATTGGTTCATTACAACGATGGGATTGTTTACATCTAAATGAAACATCTCACTTAGGTCGCTGAGAATTTTAGAGTACTATTCTTTATAAATTATTTTTTCATAGAAATAAAATAATATTACATATTTTTTTTGTGAAAGAATACGAAACTGGTTTCATTTCAGAATATATTTCCCACTACTCTGAATAAACTACACAATATAAGTTAGCTTGGAGTCATTTATATATTGCGCTACCAATAGTGTAATTGATAATATTTAAAATAACTAAATTTTCTATTATCAAAACGTAAGAAACTTCAAAAGATATTGTACAGATATAAATATATGTACTATACCATACAATAACAATTTCATTGCCACGAAAACATCTGAACGATTTTTTTCCNTACAGATATAAATATATGTACTATACCATACAATAACAATTTCATTGCCACGAAAACATCTGAACGATTTTTTTCCTAAACTGTCAAAACAAGTTTCTCTTTTCCTTTCCCCTCTTTGTTAACTACGCACTAAAAAATAGGCCCATGAGTTTATTTGAATAAGATNCAAGTTTCTCTTTTCCTTTCCCCTCTTTGTTAACTACGCACTAAAAAATAGGCCCATGAGTTTATTTGAATAAGATAATTGTAACGTCTGCAGTACATATTTCATCTTTTCATCATTCATGGCATTTAACAAACAATTTTATTTATGTGCTTTTATATTCGTATTTACAATGTACACGCATATTATAATTTATGTTTGAAGTACAGANACTAAATGATACATGTGACTTTTCCAACTTTCTACAAGTAAAACATTAGTGTTTTGGCAGAGTTTATATCTCATCTCAACCTATCATATTTTTTTCGTTAAAAAATGTTAAAAACATAAAATTTTTTTCAATATTAAAATTTATTATAATTATTTATTTTAAAAAAATTTTCTACAAGAAATAATTTGACCTTACCTGTAATATTATAATAATAAACTTGCATAACTGGATATCTGCTCATATCTAACACTCCTCCTTTCAAAACCAGTTATCCTCATAGATTATCTAGTGTCGCATCGCAAAGTTACTATTATATTGTTGAAAATAACCAAATGTTGGGTTTTTTTCTCTCTGACAAATATTAATTTTTTACCAATTCTTATTAAAAACTAACTTCCTTCAAATAACGTGTAAATAAGTGTAACTAACATTTCTGATGGAAGATGAACTTCTAACATACAATAAAACATTACCAAAATAAATAAATAATTCTTACTGCATCCACATATGATTTTTAAGTAATATAAATAAAGTTGCGATCTCTAAATACATATGACTGCTATTTCAGTTTTCGACCATCTTATAATGAAAATAATAAATTAAATAGATAGAGATTTATCAGTTATTACAATAATCACACCTGAGACCTCAAGGCCAGGGAAAATAGAGTAACGACCCTTAGAAGTATCTCATATTGGTTCATTACAACGATGGGATTGTTTACATCTAAATGAAACATCTCACTTAGGTCGCTGAGAATTTTAGAGTACTAGTCTTTATAAATTATTTTTTCATAGAAATAAAATAATATTACATATTTTTTTTGTGAAAGAATACGAAACTGGTTTCATTTCACAATATATTTTCCACTACTCTGAATAAACTACACAATATAAGTTAGCTTGGAGTCATTTATAAATTGCGCTACCAATAGTGTAATTAATAATATTTAAAATAACTAAATTTTCTATTATCAAAACGTATGAAACTTCAAAAGATATTGAACAGATATAAATATATGTACTATACCATACAATAACAATTTCATTGCCACGAAAACATCTGAACGATTTTTTTCCTAAACTGTCAAAACAAGTTTCTCTTTTCCTTTCCCCTCTTTGTTAACTACGCACTAAAAAATAGGCCCATGAGTTTATTTGAATAAGATCATTGTAACGTCTGCAGTACATATTTCATCTTTTCATCATTCATGGCATTTAACAGACAATTTTATTTATGTGCTTTTATATTCGTATTTACAATGTACACGCATATTATAATTTATGTTTGAAGTACAGATGATTTTAGTTTATGCTATTTTCACGAGAATTTTAATGTAAACGATGTGAATATATATATATATATATATATACATATATATATGACATTCAAATTACTGACGTGAAAAAGAAAGATCTTTGAATATATATATAAATATATATATTTATATATTTATTCAAAGATCTATATATAAATATATATATATTTATATATATTCAAAGATCTTTCTTTTACACGTCAGTAATTTAAATGTCACTTAAACGTTATTGGGGAAGCGGTTGCTTGAGCGGTTAGCCTGCTCGCCTCTCACCAAGGCGAACTGGGTTCAATCCCCGGCCGAGTCGCTCCCGAGCTTTTGCATGTGGAATCGAGCCAGACGATGCCACTGGTAGGCGGGTTTTCTCAGTGATCTCCCGTTTCCCCCCGTAATTTTATTCCAGTGCTACTCCATACTCACCTAAATCACTCTCATCGGCTCTCATATCTCCGTTCTTATGAGCTGCCTAAATCTCTTCACTCAGTCATTCAAAGGTAATCAATTTTTGTTTCATATTATTTTTGGAAATAGTATTTTCTGAGAGTGAGTAGGCAGCATTAATTAATGCATTAATATCCACCTGATTTCAAAATTTCTAAACATTAAACTCCTTGATAAAACCCTATTTTCTCAAAAATTTTCTATTAAATAAAATGTACAAATTTTTGATTAAAAATTNCTTTTGCATGTGGAATCGAGCCAGACGATGCCACTGGTAGGCGGGTTTTCTCAGTGATCTCCCGTTTCCCCCCGTAATTTTATTCCAGTGCTACTCCATACTCACCTAAATCACTCTCATCGGCTCTCATATCTCCGTTCTTATGAGCTGCCTAAATCTCTTCACTCACTCATTCAAAGGTAATCAATTTTTGTTTCATATTATTTTTGGAAATAGTATTTTCTGAGAGTGAGTTGGCAGCATTAATTAATGCATTAATATCCACCTGATTTCAAAATTTCTAAACAGTAAACTCCTTGATAAAACCCTATTTTCTCAAAAATTTTCTATTAAATAAAATGTACAAATTTTTGATTAAAAATTAATACCATGTTGAATTTTTCGTAGATGGGGCCGGTAGGACAGTCATCCTGGCTGGTAGTTATTTTAATTTTCGAAGTAATTTTTTCGCCATAAGAGCCCAGGCCATTACGTAGCGTGTATTATACGGGTCTTTGCAAGCCTAGAAGAGGGCCTGGATGAGTTTATCCTTCATAGTGTCAGTAACTATAGTTCGCAGTGTCCGGGGCATTAGCATGGCTTAAGTGCTTTCAGCTGTGTTCGGCATAGAGGCCCGTGAGCCTTCAATAGGGAATATAACATAATCTGAGAAGATCATTCAGCATCAAACCTGCGCGTTTAAGATTTTTTCAAAAAGAATTTCGACGAGATTAAAAAATATTTTGTAAATTTGACAGCAGATGTGTTCCTGCAACAGATAACTGAGGGCGTGCAAGTACTTTATTTCGTTTCACAAGCAGACAGTGATATTTTAATTTTCATTACTATGTAAATCAGCTCTTTAACATTTTAATTTGATACTGCCTAAACAATTCAAAAACATCTTGCCAAACAAATCCCTCTGAGAAAGGATTTAGATGCCCTGTTAAACCATTTAATTTTTAATGCATTTTTTTTATTAAGCNACCATTTAATTTTTAATGCATTTTTTTTATTAAGCTTTTCATGCAGTTAAGAGAAATGAGCACAGGCAGTAATTATTTCATTATTTAAAGAGCAAGTGTGGAATTTTCCTTTCCTTTATTGATTTGCAAGTTAGGGGTGATTTAATTCAGTTTTATACCCTCGCCGCTGGAATATTGTTTGTTATTTGTAGTTATTTCTTGTAATGGCATTATTTTGAGTGCCATGTTAGGTGATTTTTTGTGTCTACTTGAAAAGAGATACGGGGTTTTTAAGGTATCATGTGTGNTATTTTGAGTGCCATGTTAGGTGATTTTTTGTGTCTACTTGAAAAGAGATACGGGGTTTTTAAGGTATCATGTGTGTTATTTATAGCAGAGCTCAGTTATGAAACATGTATCCCTTACTCTACTTAGTAAAATAAAGTGTACAGAAAATACATTTAACACTATTATAAGCATTCTATAATAATCGTTTTTCTATTGGAAAATTTGATTCACATACACATATTTTATGTAACCAGTTATGTTACCAATAAAGTGCCACCATTAGAGAGGATATGAGAANTATGTAACCAGTTATGTTACCAATAAAGTGCCACCATTAGAGAGGATATGAGAAAGGCCAGCATCACAAACGGAATATATAATTTTAATACGCTTTCGAAAATGTGATTATCGGAAGCCATCATTACGAGTACAATTTAATGCCTTGCCACTTTCGNTATTTTGAGTGCCATGTTAGGTGATTTTTTGTGTCTACTTGAAAAGAGATACGGGGTTTTTAAGGTATCATGTGTGCTATTTATAGCAGAGCTCAGTTATGAAACATGTATCCCTTACTCTACTTAGTAAAATAAATTGTACAGAAAATACATTTAACACTATTATAAGCATTCTATAATAATCGTTTTTCTATTGGAAAATTTGATTCACATACACATATTTTATGTAACCAGTTATGTTACCAATAAAGTGCCACCATTAGAGAGGATATGAGAAAGGCCAGCATCACAAACGGAATATATGATTTTAATACGCTTTCGAAAATGTGATTATCGGAAGCCATCATTACGAGTACAATTTAATGCCTTGCCACTTTCGCAACGTCATTAAAAACCAATTCCCCACGCTAACGTAACTGAAATCAGATTGTTGTGTTTTCGTTTAGTCCACGGGTGGAGCACACGAGGATTGCTAAAAACAGTTTTCACTGATATTTCAAATACATTATTTTTATCAGCAAGTATTCTCTGGGTTTGGATGCATTAATAGGTTTATGCTCATTCTCCCTGGCAGTAAAGCGGCACAGCATGTAATTCAAGTGGTAACTACTTTATAAAACGTGTGTTCTCCAACATGTATAACAAATTTGAAAAATGTAGCGTGTTTATTGTTGCCCTGGTAACCCATTAAATTTTTGTGTTTGTAAATATACATTTGGAAAGGTACCGTTTCTTTTCTTTATGGTATTTCACAAATAAACTTTGTNCATTTTTGTGTTTGTAAATATACATTTGGAAAGGTACCGTTTCTTTTCTTTATGGTATTTCACAAATAAACTTTGTATGGTTCTACATATTTTTAAATACTTGTCTGAAATGACAATAATTAATAAATCTCTAATATATAGAGCGTAGCGAAACTATAGTGACAAAATTACCAGGGAATATGAATGCGCCCAATTTACAAATATTTTGTGATTTTGTACTCAGCTTCTCAAATATAAATGTTTCGCGACACCTGTGTAGATTTGGCTTGGAATATATCTCATATAAGTTGAATTAAAAGCCTCTTAATGAAAAAAATCATAAGATTATGAAAAATTTGAAAATTTCACAAGAATTTCAGTACTCTTTCCTCACATGAAGTACCTAAAGAATTTGATTTATCTTAGCAGTTCAGGTGTCTCAATCAATCTTAATAAGATATTCTCAGTGATCCCAAACGAGGTACAAAATTTCAACGCATCGAGTAATTAAGGTGAGCCAAAAATACGATAGAAATCAAGAGAACCACACACGCGGAGAACAAGGTTTAATTAAACATGGAAAATATTGTTTGTGAAAACCAAATTAATTGTTTGTGAAAAATATTTTGCTGAAACCACATTTTATTGTTGTCCTTATTTGTTTGCACAAAACTTGTAAGATTTGTTGGGTGCAACTGAAGATTGCTGTGGCTCCACGTACTCTGAACTGTTTCGGTTATAATGAAATAAAGAAAAAAATTGAAATACGTTGAAGCACAACCGATCATCAAACTCGGGACTTTCACGCCCCAACGCTTCGCCACACCAAGATCAGCTGAAGTGACAACAAATAGTTCATAAATGATTTTAAAAAAATGCTTTACTAACACGAGCCATGAAAGTAAATAAAAGTTTCAAGTTTTACTGCTTTAATATTTTGTTTTCTTTCGGCCTTGTTTGCATAAATAAATGCACTAATAAGCCCTGTTACTAACCTAACTGTCACGTCAATGACACCGTTGTTGAAAAGCCAATTAAATAAGTACGAATACTGAACCAAGCTGCTTCTAATGCCACCTAGATATCCAGTAATAATAAACGTATTAGACTGTTACAGGTAGCCATATACTAACTAACTCCAAAAAAAAAAAAAAAAGAATTAATAGCTCTCTTAATATTATAATAATTTACGACAGCCAAATTAATTAGTTAACATTACGTATGAGTAGAGTAAACAAATATCTCATTGACTCAACAATAAACTTTTATTCACGCATTGTTGAGAGAGAATTTTCTTTCTTCTAAAAAGTACATGTGAAATAAATTTTGGCTTCCCGTAGAATTATAATACTAATACTTTTTTTTTAGCATAATTACATTATTAGGCATATGACATAATTAACTATCAGGATGTGGAATATATTACACAGGAAAAAAAATTATATAATACTCTTTATAATTGTAGTTTAAAGTGACAGAATTTTTTCGTTAATGGAAACTGAATAAATATTTATAAATTTCATGTTGGATCATCTACAATAGAGGTGTTTTATATAGTTTCCTTCTTAACAGCTAAGGTTCAAATGAAGTTTCCATACTACATTATTTTATACCGAAAACATCCCGTTGAAAGTTATATACTTCAACATACAAGTAAAAAAAAAAAGTTTTACTTTCGCAGTAGGGCTCACGCTTCTTACAGAGTTGCGTAAGGAACCGAATAACGGTGCTTTCTACACTACTTGTCGGGCGAAATCGTTTTTTAGTCACTTGCTCATACGTTCTACTTAGGCAACGCGCGTGGGAGTAAATGTCACCTCTAGTGAACAGATGGTACAGAGGAAAGTCGAGCAATTATTTCTGATTTCCATGAATGCGTTCTGTGAGCTTCGTCCAGACAGGCGAAAACGACTGTGCAACAGCAACAAAATCATTTCAAATAAAAAAATTAATTTTTGAAAAAAGAAAACAATGACTTTAAAGTAAAATTTAATGACAAAATTAAAATATCAAGTTTTTTTTTTTTTAATAAAATGTTTGTAGTATAGATTTATAACTATGACTACATTTTTGAAATCTACCGAAAATCGCCTAACAATAACAATATACTTATTGCCTTTGTTGTTAACCTCGTTTACCGCGGCTGCTAATGTGTCATCTCCAAATATAATAATTTGATATTCGAATTAAGAGTTAGCCATATTGTACACTGAATTTTCAGCAGTGTGCAAATGTTGATATAGTCTGTAATACATTCCCGAAAAATATGCTGGTATGGAACAGCGGCGTTAATATAGATGCGAATGTTGACGTGTGTAGTTGTGTATGTTTGTAAGCAAACATAACAACTAGTAAGATGTGAACTCTTGTAATACGTTTGTTTACTGTTCCGCTGGTACTACTTCGTTCGTAGCCAGGCCTCTGTTCATCAGGTCACATGCTGGACCCTTCTGACAACAGGTTAAGGCCGAACATACCGCACATCGTTTAAGCGTGTTTCTGCAGTCTCTTATACCTACTATTACCTAAACTGGATACGATGGGCTATCGGATTAGTTGATTTCTGGTGCAAATATAGCTTGCTATGCATGTTATCATGACATTTGGTTACTTGTGGGGAAGATAACTTGAAATTATTTTCTGTACATAAATAATAATTTATATATGGAAATTATATGTTAATTTAAACTCTGAAGATTTTGATTAAAACAAACAAGGAAAGGGATTATTCAGAATACACATTAATTTAATTGAGTTTCGATATTGGATATGAAGAAATCTAACTTCGAGAGAATGGACAATGTCATAAACAATATACTTTGAAGGTTGTTATAAAATACAATATGTCATATGCAATTGTAAAAGTCATTATGCCCGTTATACAGCCCAGCCCAGCACATTATTGGGAGTGTGTTTTGTGTCACGATTTAAGGAGGTCAATAAGAATTATTTTCACTTAAATACGACGCCAAGTATTATAAGCTTTTCCAACTTATAAATTTGCATCAGATGATAAAGAGTTCCTTATTATAATGGATGTTAAAATGTTTAAAGCTTGTTGAAACTCTGTGAAGATTTGTTTGGTTTTTGAAACTATTAAGGAAGATTTTTAAAAAAATTGGTTACAGTTCCATATGTTGTTAATTCTTGATTTTCGTGCGGCCTTGACAGTTCATCTGACTTTATGCCACATTCAAAGCCTACAATCGTTGCAGCTACCAATTTGTAAATTATGTGTCTAGGGTTGTCGAAAGAAGCAAATAGTTAAAACAGCCAACAATATGGCCCAGGCGATAAGTCTATAAACATAAAATTTAAACCAGTTTTTTTCACCATTCACTGATTTAAAATAATTATCTTTAGAACGTCAACACACAAAACCAGTTGTCAGAAACTGAAGTTTTTTCCCCCAATTTCCTTGAAAATTGCTTTAATTTAGATATTTTCTATTATAATTATATTTTAAAAAATTAAAATAAAACGTTTTATTTGTGACCTCCGAAAAACTTCATTAACTGATATTTACAGAATTATGAAAATAAGAAAATTAAACCGATAAAAATTTATATGTATCAAATTTTTTTATTATATTAAATTATTAAAAAACCAATATAAAATTGGTTTAGACTATACGTATATTTAATATTTATCATTCATGTGGCGTTTGGGAGTTTGAAATTTCTTATGCTTAGTATTTGAAATTTGCTTGTAGTTAGATTTTAACAAACGTTACGAGGGTTTTATTTTTGTCAATTATATAAAGTGTAGCTAAGGCAGCTTCCCAATGCTAATTTTTTTTGTTGATGCTACGTTGGTACCAACCTGTGCTTGAAAGTTAGAACAACATTGGAAAAATAACATTGACTGAACATGACGCTTGACCCTTAAGGCAGGCGGAAGCCGAACAACTTCCTGTTGTTTTAAAACTACAAGTAAATTTATATTTTTCAAGATTTATATATTTTTGGAAAAAAGTGTTGTAACATACGTAATTCCAGTCATTAAATAACATTGTGCCAACCGTTTATATATTATGCTTTAAATCCATTGTACAACCTAATTGCAAATTTACAAACGTTTCGCTCCTACCAAATTTNCCGTTTATATATTATGCTTTAAATCCATTGTACAACCTAATTGCAAATTTACAAACGTTTCGCTCCTACCAAATTTATATCTTCGTTTCCCGTGTTCATGTAGACAACGTCATTACAATCGGTGCATTATGAACATTTATTCAGTGTGTATGTTGCGTGTATTCACTCCCTTCGTGACCTCAGTTAGACGTGCTAGCCTCTTCAATATACCTGTCCCGCATGCCGAGTAAATTAATATTCCGTTTATGATACAAGCAGTTTGAATGAATTGTGTCATGTCCCTTAACAAAATAAAATGTTTGATTTTGTTACTTTTGAAGTGTATTTAAATATCGTCGTATGTGAAAACTGACGGANCCGTTTATATATTATGCTTTAAATCCATTGTACAACCTAATTGCAAATTTACAAACGTTTCGCTCCTACCAAATTTCTATCTTCGTTTCCCGTGTTCATGTAGACAACCTCATTACAATCGGTGCATTATGAACATTTATTCAGTGTGTATGTTGCGTGTATTCACTCCCTTCGTGACCTCAGTTAGACGTGCTAGCCTCTTCAATATACCTGTCCCGCATGACGAGTTTATTAATATTCAGTTTATGATACAAGCAGTTTGAATGAATTGTGTCATGTCCCTTAACAAAATAAAATGTTTGATTTTGTTACTTTTGAAGTGTATTTAAATATCGTCGTATGTGAAAACTGACGGACGCGTTCACGCTTATAACTTACACACTTACTAGTATGACACAAGTAATGTATAATTAAGTTTCTCATTGTGCCATTGCTCGCTATGTATGACGCAGAATAATGTTATCTCGCATGTGCATGACACTATAACGAAAAGTAATACGTTAAAAAATATGTCAACCAAACTTTCACTAAAAATAATACTTAATTCGGTTTTAATTACTTTAAAGTTCTTATCTAACTTAAATGCTAGTTATCCCAAATTTTTGAACAAATTGATCCAGTATTTATGTAATTAACAAGTAATTCATATATAATTATAAAGAAAGTGTTTTTGAACAACAGAAGCAAACCCCAGCCAGTTATTTCTTACACAAATAGGATACGAAAACCTATGTATCACCAATCCCTGAAACGATTATTAAGGGATATACGTGCCCCCAAAAATCGAGTTTTGAAATGATTTAAATTTAAAATATTGGTATGTGCATGATTAAGTGACAAGACGATAAATTATTATTTGTATTACGCAAATATTTTACCTCGGAAACTGCAGCTTGAAATATCATCACATTTATTTGAACATGTAGTTTACCACCCTAGGTTTGCAGGAAACTTGGTAATAATACGCTCTTAACAGTTATTTTACGATAAGTTGTGAATCAGCACGTTTAAATCAACAGGAAAAACAGCCTTTTTAAAACACTCTCAGATGAACCGTTTTCGAGAAATACATGCAGAAATTTCAAACAGAATGCGAGCGGCCTGGCATCTGGGCAACACAGCGAAACACGGGAAGGTAATGCACCACTTGGCTTATGACTGCACGATACGCTAGTGAAGACCTGATAATTGTCGCTGTAAAAACGGCATCCAACCAGTCGTTAGGCTAGGCGTTTAGCTGAATTAAATGATTATTGTACTTACTACATTCATAATGTAGAATTTCTTAATGTACCAATTCATTTATTTACTACAGAATTATATTTTTAGTGTTTATTTTGCAGTCATACTACATTACCACTTATTTACAAGTGTGTCGCCCTGGTGATGTAATGAACATCAAGGTGCAACATTTTTGAATGCAACTCACATTAACTGACACCTAGCATACGACTTATAGCACGTTCGAAGCATAGTTGGAACTGTTAGTTTGAAACTCGCGTATCGCTCAGACACACGTCGTGAATGCTACCCGTCAGGCATCTCACCTACTGTTTGAAATTTACACATGTGTTTCCCCGAAAACTGCTCACCTAAGAGTGATGGACGAGGTGACACTGCCAGTTAGTTCAAACTCACTGATTCATAAATTGTCTTAACAAATNTTATTTACAAGTGTGTCGCCCTGGTGATGTAATGAACATCAAGGTGCAACATTTTTGAATGCAACTCACATTAACTCACACCTAGCATACGACTTATAGCACGTTCGAAGCATAGTTGGAACTGTTAGTTTGAAACTCGCGTATCGCTCAGACACACGTCGTGAATGCTACCCGTCAGGCATCTCACCTACTGTTTGAAATTTACACATGTGTTTCCCCGAAAACTGTTCACCTAAGAGTGATGGACGAGGTGACACTGCCAGTTAGTTCAAACTCACTGATTCATAAATTGTCTTAACAAATNCTCACCTAAGAGTGATGGACGAGGTGACACTGCCAGTTAGTTCAAACTCACTGATTCATAAATTGTCTTAACAAATGCATTATTGTTACAATATCTCATGCAAACATTAAGTAACAACCGGCTGCTAAATGAATGGGAATAATATTGCCAACCATCTTTTCAGAGGCGTAAGCTCTTTCTTATATAAAGTACTGTTCAACGACTTGTTAATAAATAGTAAATACTGTCTGATATTGTTAATTGAAATAATTTCAAATCTCAAATTTTGGGGGCACATATCTCTTTAATAATCACTTGATGAAAAAGTTGGACATAAATGTTTGTTTATATTCAGGTAACGAACAACCTGCCGGTGTTTGTCGGTATTGTTAAAAAAAATCCTGTTTACGAATTTATACTTGAAGGATTTGGTTTATACACATGAATTCAAACTTCTTTTATACAAAGAACCTTTTACTAACATAACTCTAATTTTTCCTAGAAAATAATTCTAGTTAAACGTTATATTTATGACTTTATTCTAATTCATTAGTCAAAAATGAGAATAATGACACAATGTCTTTTTAATCTTACCAATCAAATGTCAATAGTTTAGAGATGTTGGCTATACATACAATAACTAAACCGGTAACAATGATATATTTTCCAACTAATAACCAAAACGCTACTCAAAATAGAACGTTTATCCTTTTTTTAATTTTGAAGATATTAATATCATATGTTTCCATAATGATTGTTACATAATTGCTGCCCAAAAATAACAAAAAGTACTCATTACCAACTCTTATGTGCAGAAAATTGCTATAAAACTAACAAGCCAGAGTTTGGAGAAAAGTTGTATTTGGAAAGTTTTCCTCTGCTGTGAAAATTAATATAACTTTAATTTAATAAAAGAATTATCTGCTGTCAGTTAAATTATGTTGGTTATAGAATGTTTGCCCAACGAAGATACGCATACCAAATGCTACACCTATGTACTCCAAGTAACTCTCCTACCAACCAAAATGCAAATTTTAAATAAGTTACTGTTAGTAGTGTATGTTGAAAAAACAATACATATCATGCAGACATACGAAATTGCCGTTTTAATCCATTAAAAAAAATAGCATTGGAGAGGTTTAAGCGTCTCGTAACAGCCAGGTCTCTCAAGACGGTGAATTGCGATGAGTATAAAGCAGCGCTGGGGGAATGGGAGATACCAGAGAAAACCCGCCGACCAACGGCATCGTCTGGCACGATTCCCTACGTGCGATAATGCAGCTGCGACCCCGCCGGGAACCGTGCCCGGTTCGCCCAGGTGGTAGATGAGTAGTCNCTGCGACCCCGCCGGGAACCGTGCCCGGTTCGCCCAGGTGGTAGATGAGTAGTCTGACCACCTTACCGCAGCGGTCCTCCGAAATATAGTAAATTTAATTGTGAGCTTAAGGGCGTGGGATCGCTTTCATAGTGGATGATTTTACAAATTTTAAAATCTAATATTTTGACCGGGCATTATAAATCAAAGCTTGACGTTATAAAGAAGACTACCTGACATAATTTTCTTAATCTGTATGGTTTCAGGTATGTTATTATTTTCCCTTTGGGGGGAAAATAAGACTTAAATAATGAACAAACATTTGATTACATTTTCAGATATAAAACGATTCCCTTGAGAAATATCTGTTGTATTTCGAAAGAACTGTAATATTTTTCCTATGCCTTGAAACTATTACTTTTTAATTACTGAAAGTGTAAAATAATTTATGGAGGAATATACGTAAGACAAAGATTATGGGGATACCGCCTATTGTACAATGCATTAATGAATGGTATTGTCTTTACACAGTTTTTTATTTATTATAATTATATTTTATATACAGCCTAATAATAGAAGTAATCTATGTTATTGCATTTCTGTAAACACAATATTCATCATCTTCTGTTTCAAATTTAAAAGTTATATCAAAGAAAATTATAGTAATTACATTTACAAATTTTTATTATCAATAAACTTTATTTAACATAGCTTGCAAAAATATTATTTTATATGTCAATAGACTTTGAATGTTTTTTTTAATTAATGCTTTTTTTCCTTTATGTCAACTTGTTATAATTGTGTTTTAAAATTTATTTAAATTGATTGACATAAAAAAAAACTGTATAAGTTATTTCAGGAGAATAATTAATTTCAAAATCTTTTCACATGAAATTTCTTTTTGGTTTGGGCAATTTTCAATTATTTTATGGATCTAAATATTAAAGAAACCTTAATTTCTTTTTAAAAAAAATAAAGTATGATCTCAGTTTTTAACTTTAGGCATTTTAATTACTCGTATCATTTTTTTATCTAATATTTCCATTTAGTTATTGGAGTATTGCTTGTATGCAGATTATTTGTTGGTATTTAATTTCTGCTTCAAAAGTTGGTTGATATTATTTTATTTCCTCGTATGTTTCATTTAAATGTAATACTATTTATAAATTAATGGTTACTTATTTCTTTCTGTCAAACTATTTAAAATAAAATGTAAACAATATTTGATATTTGTAACATGTAAATTATTAAATCATTTTCTTCAACAAACAACAACAATACTATTTATTCTATAAACCTCAATGTTGTTTTATCTGAAAAACATCATAATTATTTCAAATTTTGATAGTTAATTAATTCAGTTGCTTTGTTACAACCAAGATCTTCTATCTTAGTGTAATAAACGTTTCTATTGGTTATCTTTTGTTATTTTGATAGTATTTTGCACGACAATTATTAGCATTTCTCCTGAAGTTTTCTTTGCATGCACAGATGTATTATTACAAAAAATTATTAAAAATGATACTCTTAGTGTATCATTACTGATAGCAGTTTTACTATGGTGTATGCAATAACAAGTAAAAATAAATTGAAAATAATTTTTAAAGTTATACTTTTTTGGCTTGTTAAAGGTAAACGTTTAGTGTGCAACGGAAGTTGGAAGTTGCGCGTGCACATTGTAACGAAATTTGACAGTGAACGTGGTAGGGGTAGGTCCCATTGTCAACATAACCGTGGTTACGCCAAAGAAGTTTAACTTTTATTGCGCGTACATAAGTAACACACCGAAATTTTTTTTGTGGTCCTGAAGATTGTAGTTTATTGACAGTTTTCTTGTATTATCGATATTTAAATACTATTGATAAAGAAAAACATATTAATTTACAAAGATTTATTGTGGTCAATATATTAATTTAAAATTTATATAAAANACTATTGATAAAGAAAAACATATTAATTTACAAAGATTTATTGTGGTCAATATATTAATTTAAAATTTATATAAAAATTATATTTGTTGTATTGTAACTCTTTAAATTATAATATTTATTTCTGACTCTTCTATAACATTTATTTATTGATATGTACAATAATTATACAATTTTAATGGCATAGTCATGAATCTAAACAAATTTCCATTCAGCAAATGTATAATATTCCGTTAAAGAAGGCACACCATAAATATGCCCCTTTAAATTGTTATAACGTATTTCCAATTTGTTACTTGGCGTAACAATTATTATTTTTATGGAACTATTACCGACATGCTTAAAAGTCAACTAACGCGCCTGTAATAAANACTATTGATAAAGAAAAACATATTAATTTACAAAGATTTATTGTGGTCAATATATTAATTTAAAATTTATATAAAATTATATTTGTTGTATTGTAACTCTTTAAATTATAATATTTATTTCTGACACTTCTATAACATTTATTTATTGATATGTACAATAATTATACAATTTTAATGGCATAGTCATGAATCTAAACAAATTTCCATTCAGCAAATGTATAATATTCCGTTAAAGAAGGCACACCATAAATATGCCTCTTTAAATTGTTATAACGTATTTCCAATTTGTTGCTTGGCGTAACAATTATTATTTTTATGGAACTATTACCGACATGCTTAAAAGTCAACTAACGCGCCTGTAATAAANGCTTGGCGTAACAATTATTATTTTTATGGAACTATTACCGACATGCTTAAAAGTCAACTAACGCGCCTGTAATAAACACAAAAATGTAGCTGTCCTTTTCCACAAAGAGGACTATCTCAAATAAACTGGAGTCATGATGTTTTCATCACATGTAGCATTACTATAAATTTGGGGTACATAAAATAATGCCATATTACGAAAACCGTTTCAATAATAGTGGCAATAATGCAAAAATGTAGTTAAATCAAATCTAATTAAAAACCACTCAAGTGTTAGATAGGCAATAGGGAGTTACATTTCAAGGTCTCACCTTGTAGAGACGCACGTGTTTCAAAATGACGTGGTCGAAGTGTGTGAAGTGTTGCCCAGTGAGTGACTCAATAAGGGTTTCTATTTTGAAATCTGAGCTTGTGGGGGAGAGTGACAGCGGAATATGCAGTCTATTCGCGTGCGGGGTTTCAGAGTCCTGGTCAGGCGAGGTCGATGTGATCGCGCGCTGAGAATAGCGCACGACTCCTCTCCGTACTGCTGATAGAGATGGCGCTATGTCGGGCAAGTGGATTGGCTGGCCAGTCGGCCTACAGCAGCACGTCGAACACCCAGGCTCAAAAGACCTCCATTCTCCACTGTGCATCTCAGGGAAGGCAAGCATCATAGACTTNAGCACGTCGAACACCCAGGCTCAAAAGACCTCCATTCTCCACTGTGCATCTCAGGGAAGGCAAGCATCATAGACTTAAACTGCCTTCCAGCACCAGCAACAGTTCCAGTGAAGAATAAGCAGGCCAGCCACCGTAAGGAAAACTGAAACAGAAAACCAGTGTAACAATAACTTCAACATCAATTTCAATGTAATAACAGTGTAACTGTTAAAAAATTACAGTGCCTCAGGGGTTTTCACAGAGGGTTCTCCCTTTATTCCCCACAGTAAAATAAATTAAACAAAATAAGTGAAATTTAACAGGAAAAAATAAAGTGAAATCTCCTGAATCCTTAAATAAATAACTGTAAGTAAAATAGTTAGTTAGCTAAAATAAACATATACCGTATCTTTAAAAGCCATGACCATTTGTGTTCAATTAATTTTCTAAAGAACTTAATAACTTTAATTCTA
>NQII01005044.1:28490-114753 GCA_002778355.1 Clitarchus hookeri | reverse complement strand
CAGAGGGTTCTCCCTTTATTCCCCACAGTAAAATAAATTAAACAAAATAAGTGAAATTTAACAGGAAAAAATAAAGTGAAATCTCCTGAATCCTTAAATAAATAACTGTAAGTAAAATAGTTAGTTAGCTAAAATAAACATATACCGTATCTTTAAAAGCCATGACCATTTGTGTTCAATTAATTTTCTAAAGAACTTAATAACTTTAATTCTAACTTTAACCTTCATTTTATAATAAATGTAGCCAGTGTAAAATCGGTATGGCTTACCAAATAGGATAAATAGTAAAAAAAAAAAAAAAACTGTTGGATCAGGCCAATTAAGACGTATGCCGTAAATACGTCAGAGTAAGGACGAACAATACACAGTTTCAAAAGTTTTGTAGATTACATGCAGTAATTTTAGTCGAAGATGATATNTCAGAGTAAGGACGAACAATACACAGTTTCAAAAGTTTTGTAGATTACATGCAGTAATTTTAGTCGAAGATGATATAAAGCTATATGACTTAATAAAAGAAATTTGAATAAACTGCTTAACAAATTGATCTATAAATGAGTCGCTTTAAGCTGAGGTCATGTATAAAATTTAGCGAAAAACAGATATTTTTGTGTACATGTTCTAGTAAAAATCCTTTCCAACGAAATGGTATACCAATAGTTTCACCGTACGAAATAAAATAAAAGCAGACATATGCATTTAAATTTCATATGGGTACCTAGTATTACCACACGAGTATAGATGATAGTTGCTGAGATGTATTGCGTCATAACGTTCATGGTGTTCTCCAGTGGCTGCAAGATACTCCAAGATCATTGACTCCATAAACCCAGTATTTAAAACAGCAATGCTATTTGCTTCTTTGCTTGCATACGGCTATAAAACGTTGTGGGATTATTATGGTTGCGGTTATTGAGAACAGAAAATACCATTCCTGCTTCTTATTGTCCATATCCAGGTTATTTATTTAGTTTTGAACTTTTTAACTGCCATGATTATCAAGTAATTTACTTCTGTAAAGTGAACGTTAGGTTTAAGGACTACCAGGTGCATGAATAAGAATAAAATTTTGTTCTTATTTATTATTACTTCGCTTTACAAAAACCAGTGCAACTCGCCTAACTATGAATCCTCTCTTCCTTTTGGAGTGGAGTAGTTTGAGTGGCTTTACATCGAGGTCTTGAGATCCAATGCTAGCGAAGTGAGATGAGTATGGAGAAGTGCCTGGATGTAAGGGCCGGGGTATCGAGAGATGCCCAAGAAAACCTACCGACCAGCAGCATCGTTCAGCATGATTATTCCCTTTGGACATTACTCAATATGATAATAGGTAAATCTTGGTTTCTTCCAATGGTAACAAAAGAGACTACTTAAAAATACGCATTCACTGTTCATGCTTGTGTCAGAATTGCTGAGAGTCTTCCGAACTTTCAAATGNAGAGACTACTTAAAAATACGCATTCACTGTTCATGCTTGTGTCAGAATTGCTGAGAGTCTTCCGAACTTTCAAATGTTAAACCTATTACGCACAACCCGCAATAACATCATTTGCTTCAAGGGTTACTTCACAATGGTTCCAGCAGAAAATGNCTAAACCTATTACGCACAACCCGCAATAACATCATTTGCTTCAAGGGTTACTTCACAATGGTTCCAGCAGAAAATGAAATAAAATATTTAGGTATTATATTTGCAGTATATTAAAGATGAAGTCAGTCTTGTTTGAAGAGTGTACTCCGAAATTAGGAGAAAGGAACTGTGTAGCTGTAACCTTTAACATTGCCCTTATTTATCTGGTTTGTGATAAAACCATTAATGCCGGGTGATTTCGCAGAACGAATTTAAAGCTAAAGTACCACGTTCACGGCTAAAAATATAATAGCTGAATTTCTTGCATTGGCTTGAACAACCAAAACCCACACTAGCATTGGTATCAAAACCCTTACAGTAAGGTATTATATCCGACCCTTGTACATCATTACTCTGGAGAGAATTAAAACACTAGAATAAGAAGTACATCTGCTTTAAAACCCAAACTTCTTCCTATTGCTTTTGTTAGAATTACATTCGGAAATACGACGATGAAAGAAATCTACATCTCCAGCATTTAGGAAATTATCCTTATCATAAGAAAACCGACATTTGTCAAAACGGCTAAATGGGTCCTGAGTAACCTTATCATCGTATTCAACAAGAGGTTCATCCCTTACTGTTATGTACCTACCTAAAGTACAATTTGTAATAACCACCAAACTAGGTTTATTTCGTTTCCGTTTGTTTTTCGGTTATTTTAGGACTTTGAACAAGTCACGAAGACGATACCGCACCAGAGGATATTATCCACGGAAGTGCATCGTAATATCCTAAGTGTAAATCATTAAGTTTATAAGGATGATGACACGTGGTGTCGTACAGTAGAGGGTGTAGAAGAGAGTTATATTCTATTGAGTTATTTATATAGATCTGATCTGCAAGGTATAACTGCTAAATACAAAAGTGAACTTTTGGAATTGTGTTTAATTTTTTTCGTAAACGTCGTAGTTCAAGTAATTTTACGTTCACTAGAATATCCGAATTTGATCCCCGGGGAACTATTTGTTTGAAGAGAGTGCCAATACATGAAGATGCAGTCAGATTTATTTATTTATCACATGTTTTGATCTCTCGTAAGAAGATGAAGTTTGAGCTTGGCGATGAAATATGTTTTTATAGAAAACTAATTTGTACCACTCACAATTTGCATATTCTAGGTCACGCAGAGCTTGTGTATTATGCATAGATGTCAAAAACGTTTGTTTAACCGAAATCTGTTCAGTGGTTGTCATTTTATGTTTTAATGTTATGGACTTATTTTCACACGCGACCCACCAGGCACACTAATATTACTGTGTTGCGTCGCACTTACACATTTTCCCATGAGAAATAACATTGTGTATAAGAGGCTTTTACCTGGGAGTTATTTACCGTTGTTTGTATAGCTTATCTATTTGCTGGGACCTAACATACAAGTGNTAAGAGGCTTTTACCTGGGAGTTATTTACCGTTGTTTGTATAGCTTATCTATTTGCTGGGACCTAACATACAAGTGCTAGTGTCATACCATGGCGTATTATATCTTATCAGTTGCCAGTTTGTACTTTTCACGCAGTTGAATTAATGGGGTTATTGCAGGTTGCATAGTACCACAAAATCGCTGGAATGGCCTCTAAAATATCAAGTAAACTTTTTAAACTTGACAAAAACCATCGCAGAGTGAAACGCAAGGGAAGATGATTTCAACCAAACTCTCGTGTTCATAATAGTTATNTAAGAGGCTTTTACCTGGGAGTTATTTACCGTTGTTTGTATAGCTTATCTATTTGCTGGGACCTAACATACAAGTGGTAGTGTCATACCATGGCGTATTATATCTTATCAGTTGCCAGTTTGTACTTTTCACGCAGTTGAATTAATGGGGTTATTGCAGGTTGCATAGTACCACAAAATCGCTGGAATGGCCTCTAAAATATCAAGTAAACTTTTTAACCTTGACAAAAACCATCGCAGAGTGAAACGCAAGGGAAGATGATTTCAACCAAACTCTCGTGTTCATAATAGTTATNCCTTGACAAAAACCATCGCAGAGTGAAACGCAAGGGAAGATGATTTCAACCAAACTCTCGTGTTCATAATAGTTATCCAGGGAAGAATAAGGAAGGGGTCGAGTCCGTGTCGTTAACAATGCTGCATTTGACCATTGGCACTGGTCAAACAGTGTACCCCAAAGCAGGTCAGGAAATCACTGTTTACACCCGCACCAGACTCAATCGTGCACTCAAAAAGAATTATTGCAAACGTATACATCAGTGTATATGTGTACTGAGAAAGCCTGAATGGCCAATTACTTCCCCCATACATCCATGGTAGCTTTGCTAAGTTGGTTCAGAAAAGAGCCAAATTTTTTATGAAATCCCCAATATTTATAAGTAGATTTTCTTTTATCATGTAGCATAATGTATTGTAAATTTTGCATAATTTGTAGTGGATAAAAGCTTACAGCAGAGTTTAAGAAGTTCAATGACATTTTTTTTACGTCATGACTCTCTCCAGCCAGTGACGTCATGTTGTTTGATGACGANAGTTTAAGAAGTTCAATGACATTTTTTTTACGTCATGACTCTCTCCAGCCAGTGACGTCATGTTGTTTGATGACGAGACTCTGTCAATGCAGTGTGGCATCCGACGCTGCGTCATCACTCTCCATTTCAACCGTTGTGTGGGCGGTGCCACTTCACATTTACATATAGCTGGAGAGAAGCCATTCAGAGTCAGTCTCACTGCAGATGATGTAGATATGTGCACACGAGCTCCAGGACATTATTCTGTCGTGCAGCTTCATCGCGACACTTTAAAGTCACGTACCTGCAGCTACCCACACCGACGTACAAATAACCTACAAAAATAATCATTATATTTATTATTTTATTATATTACGTGCGCGTTATTATTTGCTTATTGTTTATGACTTATATTTTGTCCTTAGACGGCCAGATATATATCATTCAAAGGTTCTCGGATCTGGTAACTTAAGTTGACAAATAAAATATTTCTTTGAATACAAACGCATTAACTTATTAAAAATATTTCCACGGTTTATTAATAGTATATTGTCTCTCCTACTACAGTTCATACATCTACACAAAAAAGTGAGTTCATAATGTCAGTTTTGCACAAATCTTTGTTTTCTTAAACAGCTTTTACTCTCTGCGAAATATTTACCTTCTCGTGATAAACTAAATTATACAGATGGCATTCTTGTGTNTTTAAACAGCTTTTACTCTCTGCGAAATATTTACCTTCTCGTGATAAACTAAATTATACAGATGGCATTCTTGTGTATTTGGAGGGGAACGACGGGAACATTAAGTATACCAACTAGTAAATCAAAATACTAATTATTACAACACAATCTACATGAAAAACTATTTGTGATGTGACAGGACTGTGCAAGTGTGGGTGTTATATGTGAAGGACAAGGACGTAATGAAGCCATCCTGCGCGCTCTGTCTCCTTGGTGTGAAAACATTTCTTCTCAAATCGCCGTTCTAAGAACATCTCCCTGGGATTCCATCGCAGACTGACGACACTCTCTTTCACCTCGGTGTCCACCACAGTAACTCGTGAGTGACTTTGCTTTATGAATCCCGATTGGATAGTGAATATTACAAGAGATAGAATATGGTGGACGTTAAACATTGAAAGGTCACGGTATGAAAAATACTAGCTATTTGAGTATTTGAAACTCTGCACGTCCGTTCACGGCACGTGGCAGTGTAATGCGTTAAGGTTTATATTGCAAACTCTACATTGATTATGCTTAAGGATTATTGCGTGAGAAGTAAATAATCTGAGGGAAACGAAGTATGGGACTGTAACTTTTTAAGCATAGTTATGCATAGATGTTAATTCAATTTGTATTACATAAAGTCACGTAAAAACTACTTGCGAGTCATTTAATTTTGTTGGCATTTCCTTTACAGGCGTAAAATGCAAATTGCGCAGTTATTAACTAATAGTCAAGTCGTTGTAAATTGTTGCACATCGTGGCAGGTATGCTGGGGTAATCACAGTGCCAGACACGTAGTTTTTGTGTGATTATGCATTAAAGGGGATCAGTGGTACTTAGCACAATACTTGAAGATATCGTGTAGTTTTGATAACAGATTTTGAATATACTACCGGGTCGGAATATTACAATTTTGGAACATACAGGCAAGTTTGCAGTGAACTAGGCATCGCTACCGTTCTTATCGAACTGTTTTGGTCCATAATGCCCCGGCTCACAGAATCCTACCATTCGTTCCACGGGTTTGATCTATATCCCTCAGCGAAGAATTTTGCTAACAGATATGTCCCCGTGGCAGACACAATCTTGTTCTGAGGATTCATTAGAGGTACCTCAAGATGCACCTCTAGAGACGATGATTTAAAGCGGGAAAAGTAGACTCTTTGCTAGGATTCAACGTACTGTACGCGTGTCCTACAGTTTTCTTTTCTTATTGGCTGTCATGCATGTATGGAGCTACTACCCCATTTCACTGGGCTAATGAGGACACTTACTATAAAACAGAACGTTCGTGATTGGCATGTTAACAACTTAGAGGAGTGAAAACCTTATTCATCCAATCATAAAATAATAATATAGCTAGTGTTTTATCGAATATATGTTGCCTNTTAGAGGAGTGAAAACCTTATTCATCCAATCATAAAATAATAATATAGCTAGTGTTTTATCGAATATATGTTGCCTGAAAATTTTTTTTTACGATTTTCTATTATCTCTATGCATTTCCCATCTTAATTTCGTCACTGCTCAACCCAAACTTCGTCTCGCCTCACCCACTCTTAAGGCTTACCGAGAACTACGCATGATCCTTCGAGCAGTACAGAGCCTGTTGCACTTGGTAGCAGCCTCCAAGGGGCCGCGGTGGCGCAGCAGCTAGAGTGCTCGCCTTCCACCAAGGCGAGCCGGGTCCGATTCCCAGCGGAGCTCTTCATGGGAATCATGCCAGGCAGTGCCGCTGGTTGATGGGTTTTCTCGGGGATCTCTCGTTCCTCTCGCTCTTGCATTCCAGCACTGCTGTAGCACTGCTCCATATTTTCCTCGCTTTACTTTTATCGCCTTTCAAGACCTCATTGCTAAAGTCGTTAGCCACGGATGGTTTAGATCTCTATTTTGAACCACATACTGTTCTACTTTTAGACATTATCAGTGATTACTGTTTCCTCTCCAAAAATATATGTCAAAATCTGAATTTTACTATTTTAGTCATGTGCAAAAGATGAAAACTTATTTCTGTAAAAAACAAAAGTTAATTCTCTGAAACAGGATGCTATGACATACTTCATGACTCCTATAAAATTATGCCAGAAATTAATGTTTTTGCAATTTACAAAATATTGCTCAATATAAAGAAATGTTACATTTTTTATTTGTAGCTGCACCTTAATTTTTCTAAGATAAATTTTACTAAGCACAACTTAATATGAAGTAAAACAGGCCTTTTAGTTACCCTTGTTAAATTGTATCCAAACATTTTGGTTTATTTTATTTATACCATACAAAAACAGTAAATATTTGTCGTTGACATGTCATTTTGCAAAAACCATATGATTTAAAATAAATTATCTGAGGAAAAAGCAGTCATAGGTAATGCCTACAAGTTGAACAGTACGCGATAGAAGTTAAAATTAACACATGTTTTCTGCGGCCCAAAACTCTCCACTCCACTACCCCAATGTCGATACTGCGCCAAGTACGTACAGTATGCTGGTGTTGTGTTGATTATAGATTGCCGTGCTGTACTTGTTCGAAACTGCAGTCCAAATGACTTTTCGGCAATACTCTTCATTTAGGTGCTCAAATTTTATTGCTTGGGTGTTACCGGAAATTAATGTTTCATAATTAAGAACCGTTGTAATAAGTGCAAAAAGTTTTGCTTATTGTATTAAAGAATTTCAATAAATAAACGAAAGTATTTTATTTTATTATTATTTGGTAAATTAAGTAGGCTGAAATATTTATTTATAAAATTTTTGTAAGCAATTCTTTGTATACTTACAATACTTCGTGAAAATACAGTAATATTTTTGTAAACGGTCTTTTTGTAACTTTAAATGCGTATTGGTTGCCATACCTCTAAAAAAATCTTTGTAATGGCCATAAATTCGTTTAAGTCGCAAAGTAAATGTTCCCAACTAATTCATTCAGCGAAAATTTATTTCACCTAAAACTAGGGAATGTGTTCATGAATGACGGGCTTACCTTTGCACTGAGAGGGAGGAGANTTAGAGGAGTGAAAACCTTATTCATCCAATCATAAAATAATAATATAGCTAGTGTTTTATCGAATATATGTTGCCTAAAAATTTTTTTTTACGATTTTCTATTATCTCTATGCATTTCCCATCTTAATTTCGTCACTGCTCAACCCAAACTTCGTCTCACCTCACCCACTCTTAAGGCTTACCGAGAACTACGCATGATCCTTCGAGCAGTACAGAGCCTGTTGCACTTGGTAGCAGCCTCCAAGGGGCCGCGGTGGCGCAGCAGCTAGAGTGCTCGCCTTCCACCAAGGCGAGCCGGGTCCGATTCCCAGCGGAGCTCTTCATGGGAATCATGCCAGGCAGTGCCGCTGGTTGATGGGTTTTCTCGGGGATCTCTCGTTCCTCTCGCTCTTGCATTCCAGCACTGCTGTAGCACTGCTCCATATTTTCCTCGCTTTACTTTTATCGCCTTTCAAGACCTCATTGCTAAAGTCGTTAGCCACGGATGGTTTAGATCTCTATTTTGAACCACATACTGTTATACTTTTAGACATTATCAGTGATTACTGTTTCCTCTCCAAAAATATATGTCAAAATCTGAATTTTACTGTTTTAGTCATGTGCAAATGATGAAAACTTATTTCTGTAAAAAACAAAAGTTAATTCTCTGAAACAGGATGCTATGACATACTTCATGACTCCTATAAAATTATGCCAGAAATTAATGTTTTTGCAATTTACAAAATATTGCTCAATATAAAGAAATGTTACATTTTTTTATTTGTAGCTGCACCTTAATTTTTCTAAGATAAATTTTACTAAGCACAACTTAATATGAAGTAAAACAAGGCCTTTTAGTTACCCTTGTTAAATTGTATCCAAACATTTTGGTTTATTTTATTTATACCATACAAAAACAGTAAATATTTGTCGTTGACATGTCATTTTGCAAAAACCATATGATTTAAAAAAAATTATCTGAGGAAAAAGCAGTCATAGGTAATGCCTACAAGTTGAACAGTACGCGATAGAAGTTAAAATTAACACATGTTTTCTGCGGCCCAAAACTCTCCACTCCACTACCCCAATGTCGATACTGCGCCAAGTACGTACAGTATGCTGGTGTTGTGTTGATTATAGATTGCCGTGCTGTACTTGTTCGAAACTGCAGTCCAAATTACTTTTCGGCAATACCCTTCATTTAGGTGCTGAAATTTTATTGCTTGGGTGTTACCGGAAATTAATGTTTCATAATTAAGAACCGTTGTAATAAGTGCAAAAAGATTTGCTTATTGTATTAAAGAATTTCAATACATAAACGAAAGTATTTTATTTTATTATTATTTGGTAAATTAAGTAGGCTGAAATATTTATTTATAAAATTTTAGTAAGCAATTCTTTGTATACTTACAATACTTTGTGAAAATACAGTAATATTTTTGTAAACGGTCTTTTTGTAACTTTAAATGCGTATTGGTTGCCATACCTCTAGAAAAATCTTTGTAATGGCCATAAATTCGTTTAAGTCGCAAAGTAAATGTTCCCAACTAATTCATTCAGTGAAAATTTATTTCACCTAAAACTAGGGAATGTGTTCATGAATGACGGGCTTACCTTTGCACTGAGAGGGAGGAGANCGAAAATTTATTTCACCTAAAACTAGGGAATGTGTTCATGAATGACGGGCTTACCTTTGCACTGAGAGGGAGGAGAAAATGTCATCTTTCAAAGTATGTTAGAGTGTACAAATTCTTAAAAATATTTTCATACTGCTTTGTGTATTTCCGCTACCCAGTTATTTTTGTAACCAACGAACATACAAAAAAAATTTAATTTTTTGGTTTGCAATGCCAGTAAATGCCACAACGATGCCAAAAACGTAAAAATATATCCAACAATTATAAACACTCCAACTGTGCAACAACTCAATACCCCTACAGTCTTTATGTCCTCCTGAAGTGTAGCAATTGCCAAAATCGCTAACTTTAATTCGCTGTAAGATGTGTACTTATTATATTCTTTCCATTTCTCCTGCGTTATTTTTATTATAATCGTTCATGAGGGCATTAAAAAAATTTTTGTTTACTCTTATCGATAGTGTAAGTTAAAACACAAGGCTTCATTTTTAATATTACAGATATAAGTACTGCAAGTTTTACAACGAAACATTTTTGCGGAGTTACAATTATTTTTTTATTTTTGAAAATGGGTTCCAAATGTTTATTTATATGTAAGGAAATCAGCGCGTAAGCAGGTAAGAAGGTCGTAAGACTTCCTCGACAGCGAGGTCATTCGAAACTTATAAGGTTTTTCAGAGATATACGAATGTGAAAGAACCAGTCATTGATTGTAGTTACGAACCGTTTCACGTCTGCAGAGAACTCGCGAAACTTTGGAAAACTGAAATTAGGATGGATGAGTCACGACTCGAACTCGCGTCCTCCTGAATGCGCCACTTCTTAAGAGAGTTCAGAGGAACAGTTAAGTTTAGTACGCTATCGTGAATCAAGAACTTAATGCAATATATTTTTCCAACTCTTATTTGTTAAGAGAATATTAAATAAAGACAAGTGCTTGGCAATGATGGTGCACGCCCTTGAAGTGTCGGTAAGAGGGCGTGCGTGTAAGTCGGCGTTGCACGTGCTTCGCAAGGCGGAGATCAGCACGTGACGTCGCTGGGGAGGAGATAGCAGCGGTGTGGGCTGTGCGCCTTCCGGCGANGTCGGTAAGAGGGCGTGCGTGTAAGTCGGCGTTGCACGTGCTTCGCAAGGCGGAGATCAGCACGTGACGTCGCTGGGGAGGAGATAGCAGCGGTGTGGGCTGTGCGCCTTCCGGCGAAGGGAGAGATCGCTTTGCCGTCATCCTTCCCTTGTCTTTGATCTCCTGCACCCACCCTTGCTTGCTAAGGGGGGGTGGGGGCATTTGTCACAAGTTGCAAGAATCATGACGCAGCGAGAAGAGACAGTAGTTCGTAATCACTACGCGATTCACCGCCACCACCACTGTCCGTGTACAGAGAGTTCTACCAGCATCATTTGAAGTGATTTGAAATTTGAGTAGAGGAACAGAGTTCATTTTATCAAAACTGAAAGTTGTACAGGAAAAATTCTCAGAAACTCTGTATTTGAAATTTCTTCTGCATGGTTTTGCGGAAGTCATTGTCACTTAGTGCAAGAAAGAATATTAGTTGGACAAATCACGTGAACGAGATGAAGCACATTTACGAACACATTTGAATAGTTCGACTCAATATTAGGCTACACTGAGAACACTGTTTTAAAGCTATTCCCCACCTAGGGACACAATACGGCTACAGGAGTAATATAGTCGTGCAATATAATTATTGTAAACTGACATTTAAATACCTCGTATTTAAAAAAATTGGGTTAAGTAAGGATTTTTTTTATTGTAAATTGGAGAGACGCTGGAAGAAATTGCATCTATGATAGTCTGGAAATGGAATGAGCTAGTTGAAGTCAGATGGCATAACATCGTTTCTCCTAACAGTAGTTGTTAATAACTACGTTCACATTTAGTCTTGTTTAAATACTTTCTTAATATACTAATGTAGTCAAAATTATTTTAATTATGGTGTCTATAGGTTTACTCTGTAATGCTGGAAAGAACACATTTTGTTGATTGGAACCATGAACGCCTTCAAAGCCAAACTACTTTACAAGAGACACATGTTGCTGAAATTGATTTTGAATTAAATTACATAAAGTATACTACCTGTACGGCAAACAGATTTACACCTGCAATTTTATGATTGAATGGTCAGCATAATTACTGCTGAATGATACTTGCAGGCGAAACAATTTTATGTCCACCGCCACGCTCTGATTAAAAAAAAAAGAAAATAATTTCTTCTGCCATAGCTTCTCATGACTTGACCAAATCTGTGCGACCTAAAAGGAGGTTAATAATACTATCCCATGAATTCACACTCGATCTGAGATGACGATGCGCTGATGACACATACCACTGTCAAAAATAATTCACAGCTGATATAATTTAATCTCACAAAGACAACAATTTCTGCCAGGTATGGCACGACACGTGGTTTTGTTCATTTCTTCATTACTCCTCTATATACCCTAAGAAACTTGTATGAATATCTTTTATTATCTATTTACTGTCACTATTTTGGAATGCGGAGCTGCTTATTTACAAAAAATGTATGCTCATGCAAATTCTGAGTAGAATGTATGTACTGAATGGCAACTGGATTTGTACATCTTTCAAATATATTTTTTTAAGAATATGACTGTGTAGTATCAGTACTATAGAACNTATGCTCATGCAAATTCTGAGTAGAATGTATATACTGAATGGCAACTGGATTTGTACATCTTTCAAATATATTTTTTGAAGAATATGACTGTGTAGTATCAGTACTATAGAACATTATTGATACTGTAAAAGCATGTTTTTGGTTTCAAAAATGTTAGGAGGCGAGACACTATAATTAGAATTACAAAAACAAAAATTCAAACAAAATTATAAAAATAATTAAACCATAATTTTGATTAATACATCAGAATAATTTTAAAAAATGTTGTTCAATGACGCTGAAGCGTAATAGACGGCAGCTCAACACTAACAAGAGTGAGAGGTTAGCGGGAAAAAAGTAAGCTTCAAAGAACTACTACTGATTCAATGTACAGTACAAATATTATGTATTAATAACTTTATTAAAAGCAACTTAATAAGTTTTTAAATTGACTTTTCGTGTCCGCTGCNTTGATTAATACATCAGAATAATTTTAAAAAATGTTGTTCAATGACGCTGAAGCGTAATAGACGGCAGCTCAACACTTACAAGAGTGAGAGGTTAGCGGGAAAAAAGTAAGCTTCAAAGAACTACTACTGATTCAATGTACATTACAAATATTATGTATTAATAACTTTATTAAAAGCAACTTAATAAGTTTTTAAATTGACTTTTCGTGTCCGCTGCNGTACAAATATTATGTATTAATAACTTTATTAAAAGCAACTTAATAAGTTTTTAAATTGACTTTTCGTGTCCGCTGCAAAGAAGAATGAGGCAATAGTAAAACCTTAATACCCAACATCGTAGTAGAAAGGGAAGGAAACAAAATAAGAGGAATACAAAAGAATGCATTTAATTTATGTTAAAAAAACGTTTAAATAATTTGAAGAAAAACGTTACAGTAATAGTGATATATACGAAGAAGGTAGTAGGAGTATCACATTTACCACACATGATATAAAGGGGAACGTAACAGTTCCAAGGCAGAGGACGCGCAGTAGCAGCGCCTCGAACACGCTACAAAATAGTAATTTAATATCGTTTCCTCAGGGTACAGGATTCCGAAGATTTTTCTCTGCCCCTTCCCCATTCCCCATTTTTCCCCTCCCCTGCTCTTCTTACACTTCCAACGCTCCATTTCCGTTCGTATACTTGAATTTACGGGGTCGGCCTCGCCCACCCCTACCCCATTTCCGAAAGCTTCATTTGCAAGATGGAGGCCGGCGATAAGATGTTTTGCCCGGGGAAAATGGCGAGGTACGAGGCACGCCGACCTCACGTCAAATAAATATCCTCCGTCCCGCCCCCGCAGGCGACGGTGGTTCGAACACGCTGTTGGCGCGGTCCTGGCCTGACCTCGCCTCTGGATTGGTAGCTGCACAAGGGGTGAGGTGGGGGTATGTACCAGGGGGTGAGGGCAGTTCCAGGACCGCAGCAGACTGCGTGGGCGGGCAACAGCATCGCAGCGACAGAGAACACATGGCGAAGCATGGACCTAGCAGCGAGCTGGGAACAACGCAGGTTGCCGATCCTCGCACATATCGCAAAACTGTTTTTGAGGTGAATTCGTCTTTAAAATGAGACAGACACAAGTGTTAATAGGAAAGGAATTGACTGGATGGACNACTGTTTTTGAGGTGAATTCGTCTTTAAAATGAGACAGACACAAGTGTTAATAGGAAAGGAATTGACTGGATGGACAGGGTCTCCACTAAAACAGTGGAAGATACACACTTCGAATTTTATAAGTGAGAGGAAACGAAAGAGAAAAAAAATGAAGATCATAAGGTCTGTGGTCTAGGAATATTCCCGGAAAAAAAAAATTCGAATTAAAACCTTAATAAATGCTTTTTGATATTGTCCATGTCTTCTGAAATTAATCCATAACGTAGGAGTTAAAAATTGAGCCAATATCAATATTTATTTCTCATCACTTTTTTTTCCTTCTTTTCATCTCTCTCTTATACGAAGACTCAAAATTCACTCGACGTGAACGCAAATCATACCAGGTTAATTATATCACTTCTGTATTTTCTTCCACGCAGGTGTTACTGGGCCACTTGCTACCCTGTTAATTATATCACTTTTGTATTTTCTTCCACGCAGGTGTTACTGAGCCACTGGCTATCCTGTTAATTATATCACTTCTGTATTTTCTTCCACGCAGGTGTTACAGAGCCTCTAGCTATGGGAGCCTGGGCAGGACTTACATCCTCCCAACCGTAGCTGGTCCATCCTGTATCAGGACGGAAACGGCGATGCCACGTTTGCAGGGTGATATATCCCGACACTAAGAATTCGTGACCAATAACATGATTTAAATAAATGTTGTATTGCTAGATCGGGTATACAACTACGATGCAAGCATACTTTTGAGAAGGTACCACGTAAGCGCGAGTCGTGGGTGGGGTCTCGTGGCAGTTTTTCTCTTGGGCGAAGATTTATGGGCAGTACATCTCGCTACTTGGATGTCCTAGCGCGTTTAGTTTTGTTTTGGCCAAACGGAATATTTTATCTTGATCTATTCATTTAAGTAATACAAGTGGAGTATCAATGTCTTTACTTATATTTAATTTCTATACCTAAAATAAAAGGCAACCCTCTAAAGCATGCATATTCATGTAAAACCCGCCTATATATCCTCAACATAACGACTTACGGAATATTTAATAATGTCTGAAAGTTTCATATACTTCCCTGTAAATGATCATTATGACGCATCCAAACGATTAATTTGGATGAATAAAGTTTATATATAATATTAATGTGGCACACCTTGAATTTATTGTCCATTAAAAAATTGAACTAGGCCTATAGATTAACATTTATCGTTCCTTTACAGCAAAAATGCAAATTTAAATCGTGCTGATTATTTAAACATGCAACAAAAATTTCAGTTATATCCATAGCACGAGTTTCGAGGTCATCATAATTTTTTGACTGCTGTGAACAGTAGAGGACTCCCAGTGCTCTTCTTCAGTAGTGCATACGCCTGTGTGAGTTTGTTTGATGTTTGAGAATGTCGTGTGGCTGGAAAGTCCAGTACGCCCTTTTATTTTTTATGTAAATAACTGAACATAACCATGACTTCAATTAACTTATACGGAAAAACTAGCCGAATGAAAGTGTTTTATTAAAATGTGTGACATGACTGTAATTCTCGTTAATTTCGACCTCATATATATCAACATTTTGACAAACGCCGCTTTATGGAGAATAGGGAACCAACACGGCTTTGCCCGGAGTGATACTTTGAAAGACAAAAATTGTTACTGTGGGTCACTCTCAAAAGATAAATATATGGTATGGCGGACTTTTCTATACACCTTTTTTAGTGCTATAATTGTGTAGTACATTAATTTGATATATCTCTTATGGTTTAGTCAGCGCAAACCACGTAAACGCCCTAAAAGCGGGGTTTTCCGACTTGATTACAAATAGTTCGACATTTCTCTACTATGCTTACATTAAATATAAATGTTTTGTACACCAAAACCTTCCTCAAGAAATTCCCTAAATGACGTTGAAAACCGTATCAAGATACATAAAATGTTTAGAAGTACTAAGCGAATACAAAGACAGACACGTATAAGCTACTTTATTTTATACTATTCAGAGATTTAGAGAAGAAAGTAACCTGGATGATTTCAATAAACATGTTATGTTCTTGAGGGTAAATATGTATAATGAGTGCCAATATCGTTGGCATATGATTGTATGACACAGGACTACATGCACGCAGGCACTGCCCTCAACACCACATCAACGTCGCGACAAACTTCAACGATGTGACCAATTGCCATGGAGCCATGCAGAATGGCAGCAGGTAATCTTGAGTGATGTGTCTCTCCGTCGTCTTGGTGGCGAAGCCCGGAGAAGATACCGGCCAAGTTAGTGTGAGCTCGGCCGTCACCTTACTGGCCAGTCAGTTTACATAATATGAAGCTCATTAAAAAAAACTGCTTTGCAGCTAAACGCAGTTAAATTTAGTTTTAAGACAAAATTGCAGATATTTAGTAATTTTTCTTTTCATGTGAAAACTGCAAGCCGTTGACGCTACATGTTCTGTACCGCCATGTTCGACACGAAAATGGCAAAGTGTATTTCAACTGTCAATTGTCGAGCTCGCTGATATTATAGAGACAGCTGCCAGAACTCAGTGTCTGTAAGCCTGGTTTCTCTGCTTCTCAAACTTCAACAGTCTTCCCCGTACAAAGCTATCTTCCAAGAGAAAGAAGAGTTGTTTCGAATACGGTAGAGAATAGTAAAGTACACAGATGCGTTTTTATAAACTGATAACAGTGCTATTTTATGCAGAGAGTGCAAAAATGTTTTTTTACTTTTTGCGTGCAAAGTGGAAGTAGCAAGTTAGATTCCTTTCAGTAATAGAGTAGAATTTTAGTTTTGAAACATACAAAAATATTTCTTCGAACTACAGAAATAATAAAATAAGGCACTGGGATGGATGTAACAACACTTTATGCTTAAGAAAGAGTTTTCCTTTTTTTTATGCCAAAGAAACACATTTATATATTTTGCATAATATACTGCTATTTCGCATCACATCCAAAGTAACTTTCGTAAGTTATCCTAATATATCGCAGTGCTTTACTCTATGGTAGCGCGAATAACGTGATTTAAAACAGCAACTTTTTGCAGCACTCTAATTAAAGTATGTTATATGTTGCTACCAGGCTTCAACGGAATTCGTATCCGTAAGACCCTTTGTAAGTTTCAAGTTATGCATAAATACAATAAGTGAAAATATGTACGTAAGTATTTNTTCGTATCCGTAAGACCCTTTGTAAGTTTCAAGTTATGCATAAATACAATAAGTGAAAATATGTACGTAAGTATTTTAATAACACTTTGGCGTCATATCATATGCAGGTGTTACCTAAAGCTACTTTTCTGAACAATTCAGGAATTATGTGAAAGATTTTGTTTACAGGGTCTACCGATACTGTTATATTATTCCTCCAGAAATTACAGAGTTAAATACTGAAAGTGTATATTCCCGGCTGGTACGTAAAATAACTGCTGGCTATCAAAATTGCGACATCAAGGAGGACGTGNAACTGAAAGTGTACATTCCCGGCTGGTACGTAAAATAACTGCTGGCTATCAAAATTGCGACATCAAGGAGGACGTGCTTGTAGGACACCACATGGAAGAATCCACAGAGAAGGGCAGGACAATGACGTGGTAAGTTGTTCAGCCGGGTGGCANCTTGTAGGACACCACATGGAAGAATCCACAGAGAAGGGCAGGACAATGACGTGGTAAGTTGTTCAGCCGGGTGGCAAAGCACGTGCGACATTTACCACACTGATAAGTGGTATACAAGTGGAGGTTTGGGAGCCCTAGAGAGTTAGTGGCATTGTGTTTACCAGCCGATCATGTTGCCGGAGTAGGAATGCCGTTTCGACGAACACGGCAACCATACTGATACAAAACTCAAAAGAAGCATTTACGAGTTTGTATAGGATGGAGGTATTAATAAAAATAACTCATTAAAGTTAGATTTTTTATTTATCTACACAGCTGTTATTTACAACATAACGATCAGTATTTCCACCATTATTCTCGTTATTGTTAGTGAGTGTAATATTTAATGTTTATCTCAATTCTATCTCGTATCTATCAATGCCCCTGCTATGGTTACATTCACTTAATACACGCTCATTATTTACACATTTCCAATCTGTCTTTGCCGTTATTCGAAATGCATTACACTCGCATATCCAGTTCAATAATCCCGCCCGTCATTCTCACTGGTCACTCTCGCCCCCAAACAATGTTCTGCTGGCTTGTCACTTCGCTGTCTGCGCGCGGCTTGCGCTTGAGGTCGTACAATCCTCCAAACTCTAAAACTGTCGGCTCGGAAGCACGTCGCGTCATACAAAGTGTCATTTGCCAACACCCCGAGTCTGCTGAGAGAAGCTGCGGCTTGGACCACAACATTCTTAACTTCAGACGTTCAATCCGCTCAAGGGCAGAATATAGTGTGTGTCACGATAAGCTTATCACATTGGTGGTACGCACGGCGGTACGCCTTTGAANTTCTTAACTTCAGACGTTCAATCCGCTCAAGGGCAGAATATAGTGTGTGTCACGATAAGCTTATCACATTGGTGGTACGCACGGCGGTACGCCTTTGAAAATCTCAGCGCACTTCTCGCATTACTAGCCTTGGCCTTCACGAAATCCTTGTTCGCTTGAGCGAAAGTTGGCAAGGGAAGCGAAGCAAAGCAGCGTCGTGTTTGTAACACTGCACTCTCCTCATGTCTGTTATTCCCGAACAGACTCTGCAACATCCGAACATTCGTTGAGTGCCAGTCAGTCGATGTGGACAACTGTAAGCTTCGCCCGAGATCGTTGACTATAAATTCGAAATATGACATAATTTATCTTCTTTAGGATTATATAGGAATATTCATAATATTTATGTATCTTCGGGCAGTACCTATTTTGCCCGTGTTAGTTGTACAGCCACGCCTCTTTTCTTTGTTGAAATACCTGGCGCTACTTTATCCTGTAATACCGTGTCCTCATCCTGTCGCCATTTATTCTGAGGCACTGTCAAGCAAAATCATGAATGCCAACTAAACTGCGACGTAAATCACTGGCGTATCTAAGACAGCCGCTTACTCTTCTGTCAGCCGACCCAACAGCAGGTCACTAGGAAGGCGCAGCTATCTTCCAAACAGCATACTTGATTATGTCACACATGTAGACTCTTGAACTACCGAGCGGTATGTAAGGAGAAACATTGTTACATTTGTGTCCTAGTCCTTTGGGTGGTCTGCCACAAAGATAGACATCTATGTACTGCTCAAAAGTGTGTTTAAGCCTTTAGACCATTCCATCCGACTGAAGGTGTAAGCTTTAGTCCGTGTCGTTTTCATTCCCATAAACTGTGTTACATCCTGTAACACAGCAGTTTCAAAATTTCTACCCTGAACAGAATGGAGTTCTGGTACCACCCCAAATCTCGAAAATGCATGCTCAATGAGTTCATCGGGCAGAGTACTTCTTCTTGGTTTGGGTGAGAAATCAAATCAGGTCACTTAGTAAAGTAAATTTGTGACATAATTGAGCAGATACCTTGAATTCTTGTGTTCCGTATCTTCAGTGATTCGTCACTCTTTTCTTCCTGGCATTCACAATGACAAAATAATGGTTCACATGACATCCTAAATAGTGCATCTGCATTACTGTGAAGGCATCCAGATCCGTGCTGTATTTCAAAGTGGTATTCATTAAGACGCTGTATCAACTGGGCTATTTGACCTTCGGGGTTCTTGAAATTAAGTAGCAAGCGTAATAAGGCGTAGTCGGTTCTTAGATTAAAATATTTGCCTTAAAGTTAGGAGTGGAAGCCTGAAACTGATTTCACCACAGTCAGAAGCTCTCTGCGTGTCATACAGTAATTTCTCTCAGGCTTGGTCCACACCTTACTGAGGAATTATATTAGCCTTTCTCTCTCTCATCTTGAACCTGAGTTAACACAGCTCTGATACCGACATAATTAGTATCAGTGTCCAAGATGAACATACTCTCACAGTTCGGGAATCCCAAGACGGGGAATATATCAAAATTCCCTTAAGCTTAGATATTCAACTTTACAATGAGTGGTTAAATGACATTTCCTTTTTGTATCAATCAGCTTCAGCTTGTGCAGTGGCTTGGTGATCATGGTGAACCCAGGTATAAGACGATGGTAGTACGCACATAAACCCATAAATATCCGTACTTCAGTTTTTGTCCATTGGTGTCGGCCAGTAATTTATATTGTCTTCTCGGAGTATTTTCAATTCCATGGATAGTCACTTCAGGTCCCAAGAAATTTATATTATTTTTGGAAAAGATGGCACTTCTGAGGAACTTGTTTCAAGCTGGCTGCGGCCACTTTCTGGAATACAGAGTCTAAGTGTGATAGGAGCTCTTAAGATGTCCTTCCTGTCACAACAAAGTCATTTAGGTAAACCTGACAGATATGTAAAGGGCTAACTTTTTCCACCAGACATTCAAAGGTGGCACGGGCATTTGACAGCCTAAAATGCATGCCATTGAACCGCCAAGTTCCTTTCTCTTCGACACAAAATTCAGTCTTCTCTTGTTCTTCTCAGGCCATCTCGCACTGCCAGTACACACTCTTCATGTCCATAGTAGATAACTATTGCGAGCCTGCTTGGCTATCTAGAGTGTCGTCTATCCTTGGAAATGGATGAGTCTTTGTTTATCACATTATTAAGCTGGTGACAATCCACACAACTCTCAGAAAGGCATCAGGCCCTAGCCCAACTTGCGGCCCTGTACCCAGTGTTTAACACTAGAGGCGGCCTCACACTACGCAATGTGATTACACCTAAAATTTTTTCTCATTCATTTAATTTATACAATGCACGTATATCTATTCCTTCAAAATTCAAAAACTAGCACCAACTACATGTTTTTCTAAGCAGTACTTAAAAATGGTGGCTTGTAGCACCAAGGTTGCGTTAAGGTACTTACACTCAGGTTAGGAACAAAACGAGAATTTCTTATGGGAGTGTTTGTCATTGGGGAAAGATTCCGCCGCTAGAAGATAGAGAAAATGTAGAACATATGCGACAATAGCGCTTACTTAGTGGCGAAACTTTTTGGTTGCCAAACGATTAACGTTGTTTTTTCCAACCTCCAGTATAAGTAACCTTAGTTGCGTAGAGAAATGTAAACTCAGAAGAAACTGTATGTATAATTTTTATTTTGGCCACTAGTTTGGTCTTAGCTGACCCATAAATCTAGCGTGTGATTGCGTGTCATTTACAAAATTTAATAATGTATTCAGATACTGAGTGAAAATAAAAATACACATGTGATTGCCGCCTTATTCGGGATTACGTGGATGAGAAGAAGCTGTTGCTAAGAGCAGCCTGCTGCCCTAGCCTAGGGACAGACCTGTCGCTCCGGCTAACTCGGAGATTCTATGAGGTGACACTAGGTTGGCTTGGAGACGTAGCGGAGTTAGGAATGAAGAAAAGGGAAAGCCCGGAGAAAACCTCAGAAGTAGGAGGCTAGTTAGTTACCAGTTGGGCCAATCTTGGGGCCAAAACACCGAGTAACGGGTTTTTATTTGAATTGACAGTATTATAGTGAGTGATAGTGAATTGAGCTGGACATAACTTTGTAGATATTATGTAGTGTATTAAATGAATTTGGAAATAAGATTTGTCTATTTCATTTGTCATAAATATTCACCGCTCCTCGAAACTAACCATGTTCAGGCATTTGTAACATTAACATTCTGTGATATGTGGCGCGAGTGAACACTGCTCTTTATATGGCAAGTGGGTCAGAAATTTTAGAATATAAGATCTATATTTTACAACTAATTAGGAGCGTAAAGGTGAATAAAGCGTGGTATGCAATAAGTTGATAGAAAATATTTAGTTTTGAAATTTGAGTGCAATAAACATAGTTATGTTTGAAAGAACTGCACAGTGTTTTTTAACTGGCGTTATTACGTCCAAAGCATAGTTAGATGTTACACTTGATAGAAATGTATTCAGTGGACATAAAGTAGGATCTGTCAAGTTTTTGAACAGGTGCAGCTGGTATGGTGCCACTAGCGCAGACTCACATTTCTGTAACGAAATCAGGTGACGCGGCTTGTTGCAAATGAATCGTCACAGCGACGTATCTGTACTCACTGGTTGTCACAGTGAAGCCATTTCAACTGGGACAGATAGCAGCCGTGTTCGCACACTCAAAAAGATAAATCCGTTAGCGCGAGCTGCCCGGTGTTGGCAGCCGTGGTCAGTCATCGCTGCGAGCGGGAACTCTCCTGTACAACGCTCCCCGGCCCTCGAGCCGAACTCGGTAATGGCTATCAGGTAGCGTGGTGTCTGACGTCACGACTGGCGGCAGATAAACCGCGCACGTAAATCAGCGCAGGGGTGCGAGATTGTGTAGGGGTTGATAGGCTGCTACGTTAGGGGGTGCGAGTGTCCCAGGGAGGGGGTGGCGCGACCGACAAGCCGCTGCGAGAAGCGATTCACTCTTGCCAACTCTGTGAATTTTCTACCAGAATTTTTGGTTTTTAATTCCCACCTAGTGAGCAAAATTTTTTGTATAATGGCTAGTCAATGTTTTAGTGATTTTTTCCCAGTTAAGAACAAGAAAAATATTTTCGAGAAGTAATAAATAAAGTTACTCTCTGGAGTGTCCAAATAGTAAATTGAAATATCTATGTGATGAAGGTAATATATATTTACAGCGGTCTTATCTAGTGGCTTCCCATTAATTATTGGTGGCATTGTAACACTTCGAGTATGCTGTATCTTTACATTGATTTTTCTGTTTCTTATTATCTTCGTGATAACTACAATTAGATAACATACGCACTGATAAAAATATTAATTGTGGTAAAAGGAAAAGTAAGTAATTGTGTTTATTTCCATGGTAGTCGGTTATGGTGGAATTTCACCTGTGACCTGGTTAAATTCAGAGTGGACATGTTGGCAACGCTGGATGCGAAGCTGCCCCGGCATGGCCGTCAGGAAGAGGTTGAAGTCCTATCAGTCAGGCAGAATATATGGCGGCCGTTAAAAACTGCGACAGCTCACGGAAGCGGGGGCTCTTTCCGCCTCGCCTGGCTGCTCCGCGACCCGGAACGCACGGGAATAAATAACTGGCGACGCTCCAGAAATTCACCCTTCTTCAACCTCTGTGGCCTCGCTCCCTCCGCACCTTCGCCATCTCCTTACAATATAGCGGGTCGGTGGTTCTCAGTGCTCATTGGACGTCTCCTTTCCATGTCACTCTAATTATATAGTGTGAGGATGCAAATGCAGATTGCCCCCTTTTGTCAGCGCCCCATTTATTTTATGTAACGTGTAATGTGAAGTAAAGTATGAAAAATTTAATTTGGACAATGCCTTGCATTGAACTGCGAGATTGACGCTACCAACACTGTGTTACTGTCTCGGAGTTTGTGAATGCCTGGCTCACCGGGACAGGATAATTTGCAGCCACTTTACAACATTGCTTTGACCTTCTTACTATGTGAATATTTCTCAGGAACACAGGCTTCAGAAGTTCCACGTTGGCTGAAATGATATGCAACAGACATTGGGAAGGATTACTTCAAAATTACCACATATCTTAGAAATCTGATCAAACCAGATACATAAGTGAAAAACACCAAATTTAATTTGAGAAAAGTTCAAATTCACAGGACTGGTTTAGATACGAAAATGATCTGTACTAAATTAAATCCAGAATAAGTGAAAATATTTAAAGCAATCAGTAACCTGGGTGGCCTTTGATGGTAAAGTTAGCTGCTCTCGTGACTGTATCTCATTTGGTTTAATTTTGTTCGTTTAAAGAAAAGTTTCTTAATAATCCTAAAAATAAAAAAAGATAAATATATTTTTTTCTTCGAAAACAAGCGTCGGCAGAGCTTGTGGATGTAAAAGAAGGGAATCCGTATGAAAATTTGATTAGTAACCCAGTTATTATCAATTAAAAATAGCGATTTAAAAAAATATGTATTGAAGTTAATAAAACCATTTTTATGTCGTCTCTGTGGTCGGAAATTTCAATAAAATTTCTGACGCCTTTAGAAGTATCTCGAGTATTTCGTATCTGCTCGGCTCAGTTGATATTTTCCTTCATACCAAGTCTTCTTCGGAATATACCCTATATACGTAGACTCTCAGGCCTAAGGTACATCACATAAAGGTATTCATGTATCAATACACAACGCGGTATTACAAACTCTAGTTTTTAGCTCATACAGTATCTTTTCTTACCACGAAATGCGGTGCGTCTTCGCCCATATCGGGCAGCCTGTATGTAAACTCGGTCTCGCTATAATTTTCGTCATATTCAATTAAAAACCTACTAGCCTGAACCCACAATGTCGGCGTCCTGCCTGGCAGGAATCAATATGGCCAAAAATCTCCTCAACTTACATACCCATACGCAATAAAAAAATTTAGCGCTAATCGCAAGAGAGCTATGCCAAAAATTAAAAGTGAAGCCATGTTCTACCATGGCAACCAACAACAAACTGCGCTTGGGTCCGTGTCCTCTGTTTACAAACTACTTCTCATTGTTTGTGAAAGACTCCCAAATACAACAAGAATAAATAAAATTTCCGATTGGAAAATATATTTTACATATAAATAAAATAATAAATAAAATAATCAAATCCATATATGTAACTTACAATAAAGCAGTAAATATTAAAATATAAGATGCTAGACAATCACTGGAAGTAGGTATGTTAATGCTGTCTTGTAAATGGCAAATTTTTAAGTCATCACATGAACCCGCACCAAATTCACAACAGTCTATATCCGCTAACTTAGAGTGACCCTACTGTCTCCTGACTCAATCCAGTAAAGCATTAAAGAATGATACTCCTCGTCGAATGAAGCACATATTCTGCCAGCGCCCTCTTCTCTTTGCTTTGGTTTGCTGTGTACTACCATATTTACCCTTCCTCTTTCAGGGTGTTTTAATGGCTACAATTATGGCCATGACACCCACCGGACAACTCTACTTTAGAGGCGATGTTTGCATCCATTTTAACACAATAAATCTCACCTCAGGCGCATAGGGCGTTCACTGAGACGCATCCCACGCAACCGTCTCAGCTACTAGCATGCGTGACGCAGAACCACACTCACTCACGTTAACGTCTCCTTTACCAGGTAAACACAACCACCATCCAACATTTTATCAGTTTGCGAGAATTGCGTGTTATCTTAAGGTAAATTCATGTAAATTTGTTTTCTTGCAATGTTTATTAATGACGATTTCCTGAACACAATATGATTTATCTGATTTTATCACTTTTATTTTTAAAGAACTAAATCGCTTATTACACTCATGAGCAGTTGAACTAGAGGCACCTCTGCTATGTAATTCGTAGCACCACTTTGCGCACTGATGACGGCGGTGATATGGCGTGGTATGGACTCCCCAAGGCAACTGTATCGTTCCCCGATGAAAGGCAACGGTACGAGTACCTGGCGGTCTGTTTCATCCCACGTAAACTGTCCCGATACGAGGATACTTCCGCCACTGGCAAGAAATGTACGCTACTTACACAAGCAATCCATCGCTTTAGGCGCTTGGCGATGCACTCGTACCTGCCGTCGACATGTACAAACGTGTTTCTCGACTCATACGCACAAATNGCTTCAGGCGCTTGGCGATGCACTCGTACCTGCCGTCGACATGTACAAACGTGTTTCTCGACTCATACGCACAAATTACATTTTTATTACGCCAAAGGTCCAAACGCATTTTTCCCGTGCCTACGGTTATCGTTGAGCCTTGTAACGTGTGGNGACATTTTTATTACGCCAAAGGTCCAAACGCATTTTTCCCGTGCCTACGGTTATCGTTGAGCCTTGTAACGTGTGGTAATTAGAGGTGTCTTAGTGCAGCGGTGGTTTCAGTACTCCATGGCATACTCTGGCAGGTATGACTACTTTGTGGCCTTTGTGGTCCAGCACTGAATTGGAGAGTGATCTGATAGACTGTAATCTATCTCTCAGTGGTTACCAACCGAGCAAACCGGTTGTTGCCAGTTAGCTTATCATTGATACGTTCTACGTCACAACACATGTCCCTGGCGGTGGTGGTTTTACCCAAACCCATGAGCTCACGATACATTCATGACACAACGGCTAGTGTGGTAATCCTAGTGGCAGAACGACTTCAGAGATGGAGTGCCTCAGATAACTGGGCCGAACGTTCTGGCCAAGGTCAAATGCGCTGAGATCTTGTTTCTTTTACTTTGTGTGCCTGACAGTTACTCACACGGTCAGTATGACTTCTGACGACATCGCAGTCATGCGTGGTTGTGAACTTTTCCATTTCACGAGTTCAATCACAGCGCTATTCCGCCAACACGGCAGTTGTATCTAGTTCAACTGTTCATGTTTTTGTGTCAAACTAATTACAAATTAACAGATTCTAAATAGTTTCCACCAGTTTAATGTTGGACATTTTGAAGATGTCCCTTTCAGGCAACATTTTTGTTCCAAAAAGTTTAAATAAAAATTTTATTTCATTAAATTAAGACTTGAACTTTGGCTTCTTTGTCTTCGCTTCAATGGATACCTTTACTTCGTGGAACAACACAAACGTCTTGCGAACACGATATGATCACTTACAGAACATTGAAATGCCGACAAAATATCCCACGAGTTAGAATGGACGTCAACTACTGATGAAAATAACACCAACAAAACATGTTTCCTGGAATCACCACTCTTGAATCCTTGTGATTATATATTTATCTCCTAAATTCATTGCGAAGCCATAAGAGCTAACTAAAAACGTGTTATTGTCTAAATACTAGTTTGTGTTCAGTAATGTTCAGTTAAAACGTTTGTAATCCGAGAGATTTTATAGCTTGACACAGGACATATAAAATAAAAATACGCACTGCGACGCAGCTTGCGCAGGGAGGTCTCTGAAGTTTACTGGACCAGTCGGATGGGAATCCTGATTGAAAGTCGCCTGTAAAAACAGTTATTGTTATTTTGCCATTTTATCGAGCACACATAGTTTTTAAGGGGATAGCGCTACAGCTTGGTATTTACAGGCGAGCCAGTGGGCAAATACTTAGGTACGTTGTATTTATTTGTATCAAAAATATTTAAATAATAGTCTCAAAGTGATTAAACATTTAAAAGTAAAATAAGTGAGGAATGAAATTCTACATTTTACATACAAACAAGACAAAAGTACAAATAAATCTTCAAACTATAGATGCTCAGTCACGAAAATTTTATGTCTCTCTATGATTATATATCGTCACCTCCGGGTACGGATTTTAAGATTAGTCTTTTTAAGAAGGTGACAATATTAAATAACTGAAACGAAAACTGGTAGGAACACATTTCTACAAAATTATTACGTTTATCTGCTTCTCCGTAAATTTGTTCAACAATATAGCCTTTTATAGCCAATTCACGGTAAAGTGAGCATTTTTGAAAGCCCTCTCATTTGAAAAAATTGTACATAAATTTATTTTATTTTATCGTCGAGCGTTAACTTCCGAGTACGGTGGAATATGCACACCGTGTTTATTACATACTTTGCAATATTTATTTAAAACGGTGCTTAATTGATAATCATGATATTACTAATAACTAATTAACCTACTTTCCTATACATTTGTAGCAAATAAAATTTAGGGAAATTCTTAAAAGTTAATATGGTAGGTAGGCATGGACGTCTTATTGACAGCAATATTATTGAAGATGAAACCAGTAACATGTGAAAGATTACAAAGACAATTAAAATACAGGAGTTACTAACCCGGGATGCGAATTTAGAAAAACTCGTAAAATTTAGCTAGATTGCAATTAACTGCACCATGGAATGTAGGATTCGCAGCATCAACATCGGGTGTAGTCAGTATAATGTTTCGAATGAAAGAGTTCACATATCTGAACCATTTACAAGGTCATCATTTTGAAAATAACTGTCTGATATACTAAAATCACACAAGTTTACATGGCATACCAAAAAACTGCTTGTGTGAAAATTTTTATGTAAAGTGGTTAATTGGTCTCCGAGGTATGGCATAAAACCACCATTCATCATTTAAATATATTTAAAAATGGAGGGTAAATAGTTGATTTATTAGCACATTCGGTTATTGCCGTTGATACAATATACAAAGGTAAATTAAAATCTCTTACTTGGTTTCGCAGTTATAACACACTGAGCAAAAATGTTTGTACACGCGCCATTCAGAAAATAACAGACACGCATACTTAAAACATAAAAAATTATTTAGCTTACCACAGTACAACTTCTTCGCTAAATTTGAAATAAATCCGTTGATTGTTTCCCGAAATACGTCATCAAAACTCTATTATCTCCTGTGGGGCTACCTTACAAAATGGCGGGGAAAATAGGATTTACATGTACAATTTTGATGGATATGACTAATACTGTAAGCATACAATGTAAAGATGAAATTGGTTTTGCTGTTTCGTAAATAAAAAAAGAACTAAAATTGATATATTGAAAAAATTTTGAAAATTTATTTGTCTGACACTCTCAAAATTTATTAGTGTACATAGCATACCATTGTGATAACTATTTGCCAAATTTGGTAGAAATTGGTTTTTTTTCGGATGTCACATAATTGTAATTTGTCAAGAGATACTAAAAAAAGCTATACGGACGCCATTTTGAAAACAGGTGTCTGTCATGCTTGAAACTTATTTGTTGATATCAATTACTTAGTTATCAAATTAGGTAGGAATCTGTCAATTGCTTCCAGATAAATAACACAAAAACTTTATTAATTCTGGAAGCACTATCTTACAAAATGGCGCTTAAAAGTTTTTTTTGCTACTTTATGCTTGTAATAGATACTGCCAGTGTACAACATTTGATTGAAATTGGTTAAATGGTATGGCAGTTAGAACACACAAACGAAAAATATTTGTATAGACGCCATTTTGAAAATAATTCCATAAAAAAGTTAAATTATTTATATTTTACTGGTCTATCAATGTTTTTCTGATCTGTGAAATTTGGCGAAAATTTGTTGAGTAGCTTTAGAGGTATAATGTAAAAGATTGTTTTTGCATGCGGCGCTCTCTTACAAAATGGGTAACAGAAATGGTTGTTTTGTTTATATGATGCTTGCAATATATACCGCCAGCGTACAAAATGTGGTTGAAATTCGCCAAATGATATGGCAGTTATACCAAGTAAAGCTAAAATGTTTGTGTGGCCACCATTTTGAAATTAAGTGCCAAATAAATGCATTTACTTGGCCTATTACAGCTTTACTTACTTGCCAAATTTGAAGAAAACAGGTTGAGTAGTTTTCATGATAAAACATAAAAGTTTTATCTTTTCATGTGGCGGACCAACAACAATATGCACCTTTGAATTTAATGCTTACTACTTGCAGTGTCAGCTTACAAAATTTTGTTAAAATCGGTGTAACGGTTTCCGAGATATGATATATCGCACTTAATATTAAAATGGCCGCTATTTTGGACGTAAGTGCTGGGCGTGGTCGAAAACTTTATAAAATAGGTGTCATTACTTAGTACTATATGTCCACTGAGATTGATGAAATTCTGTTAACGCGTTCAAAAATTTAACAGGGGCGGGGACACACACACAGAGTCATACACACACTCACACACTTAAACACACATACAGATATACAGACAGGAAAGTGACCTCATAAGCCTTTTTTTACTTCGGAAAGTAGGGTTAAAATGGTCGAAATGAAAAAGGTAACTAAGAATCCAAATGTGCTCAATAGAAAGTGAATAGCCTATACTCTAGGCGTAATGTAATATAATTTTATTTTCCGTACTCTGCAGCTATATGAGCAGTTTTAGTGTTCTGTTAATTTTTAGTGGGTGTATGAATATTTATTGTTCTAATAAACAAAATGTCACCTAATGTAAACTCATTACATGTTTAAATGATAGAAATCGATAAAGAAATAAAATTTTTTCTATTAGAAATTTAGACAGCAAAGACTTGATATTCTGTATTAAAGGCGTTGTAAATAATAGTCTCTCGTAATGTTCAACACGATAAGCGAGTAAAGGCACTATCATTTGCCTGGAAACAGCTGATTATTTGTTACAGCGTTAATGCACTCGCACGAGGTTGGTACCTCACCGTAGACAACTCCACCATTAAACTATATCTGCGCTACAGAGTCCCTGCACCTATTTCCTCCTATGAAAGGGACTACGGTGGTGCAGCGGATAGAGCTCTTGTATCCCACCTACGCGAACCAACATCGATTACCGGCGGGGGTTTGCACCCGGACATTTGCACTTTGGAATCGTGCCGGACGATGCTGCTTGTTGGCATTCCGTTTACCCCGTACCTTAATTCAGAGACAGCTACATACTTAACTTGCTTCACCATCATCGTGTCTCAAACCCCCGCTTTTCAAAGTTGTCTAAACCTATCCACGCCACTCCATTTCAGCCACGAAGGTCAGAGGTTCACTTGCAGAGACACCAATTCTTTAACGTGTTCATAACAAAGGACACCATTTTTAGTGTTTGCAATAAGCAGGTTCGTAACATGCTTGTTTGCGCGGCCATTTTGACAGTCATTTCTGAAAATAAGAGAGAACAAAATAATTAATTAATTTTAATTTCCTCATCAAAACATAACGGTTTCAGTGGCATAATACAATTTTATAATGAAGTGGCGTTACTATTTCAAATTTCGTGCATTTTCAATGAGGAAACAGCTCAGATTCACTTTGCTCTGTTGTAAACAATATTCCATTGCATGGGCAGCGTTTTGTTGACTGCGTCGTTGTCGCAATACCAAGTTTGTTTTCAGCATTTTATTCCTCCAAACCTGGTTTTGATAATGAAAGAGAATAAATGTATTTTTTATAATTCCCGTGCAGCGCTGTTTTCCGTGCATTATAAATATTTCATTATCGTTTTGGCATTACGGTAGCGTAACTTCCTAGCAACGCGTTTTAACCCAACGTGTGAAGTGATATATGTATGTGACGTGATAAAAGTTTCTGTATGAACCGTCTACAGAACAAACACACACACATGCATTCATATGAAAAAATTTTCCATTTTATTAAAGTGCCAGTTGTTTGAAACTCGTGATGGATATTTTTATGCTTACTTTCGACCAATACCACGGTTTAAGTAACATTCATCCCTGAAACTTGATCTTTAACAATACAGTTTAGAAGTGAAAACTTCATACATTGTTAATTTTTTATAATTTTTATTAATTACGTGTTTACNCTTTAACAATACAGTTTAGAAGTGAAAACTTCATACATTGTTAATTTTTTATAATTTTTATTAATTACGTGTTTACCCGAGGCCAAAATATAAGAGATTATTTACTCTGTGCTAAACTGCATATAATATTATTCTCCAGTTAATTTATGCACATTTTTACCAGGTATCTCTAAGAACTTATTATTTTGAAATCGGAATAAGTATTTTTGCACATGTAGGCTATACTAGCAGAGAGCACTGAAGTGATTTTATGAATTATTTAAATATCAGCCATAACAAACAAATAGCATGGCTTCCACTTGTCAGCACAGATGAGACGGAGGAATACACTAACACAACCACAACACTTATACTATTTGCTTAGAACTGTCAAAATATGGCATTCGTGTCTGAGGCGTGCAATAAAAAGAATTTACACCGGCGCCTTGTAAAGCCGCTGTGCTGGTTCAGGAAATCGGGTGATTTAAATAACGGCAGATAATTATTGAAAGTGGCTACACATGCCAGAATGTATTAATTTCACCTTTTGTTGGTTATTATGGACAGGAGTAAGATATTCTCTGCTGCATTTAAAATAGGTTCGCTTGTCCATCCACAAATAAAAAACCGCTACTTGATCGTAAGTAAATTTTCAAAATTCTTATATAGCCTGGTAACTTACAAACAGTCAAACTTTTAGTGACGTGATTTTTGTAACATTCATATGTACAATAATCATGAGAATTAAGGAAAGATCATTATAACTATTATAGGTTAGTAAAAATATATAATTTAATTTTTTAAGGGAATCATCTTATAAAAATTACAGAGAACAGCAATTGAAGTAATCTAAGTCTTCCTTCTGACAGATTCCTGTCATCAAAAGTAGTGCAGGGACAACTTAAAGTTTAAAAAATGTCTCAGGGACGGCCAATAAAATATATAATGAAACCTCAGTGTTAGATAAAACACCATCACCGACATTCAAAAAGTCATGTGATAGTAGTAATTAGGTAACANTAATGAAACCTCAGTGTTAGATAAAACACCATCACCGACATTCAAAAAGTCATGTGATAGTAGTAATTAGGTAACAGTCGGTGGCACAACGGTACCGTTACGTCTTGGAAGTGCCGAGACCTGTATCAGTTGTGGTCTGACATCGTGTGAGTGAGTGCGTGCTAGGCAAGGCGTTGCATTGCACACCTTCATGGACACTGCGTATCCCCACGACGATGGGATATTCCAGCAGGATGATGCACCGTGTCATCGGGGCCAAGTTGTTGAGTATTGGTTCGTGGATCATTCCGGAAAGTTCCAACTAGTGCTGTGGCCACCTCGTTCGCCCGACATGAACCCCAACGAGCATGTTGCACGTGGTTGGAATGTCCGTTCGCAATGAAGATCTTACACCTGCAGTTGTCAGGGAGCTGTGGGTTGCTATACGTGGTCCATGGGTCAACGTCTATACACAGATGTGTCGTCCACTTGTGAAACCGACGGCACGACCGAGNTAGCTATACGTGGTCCATGGGTCAACGTCTATACACAGATGTGTCGTCCACTTGTGAAACCGACGGCACGACCGAGTTGCTGTATTTAGCTTTGCTAGAGGAAGGCCTACACGATACCGAACCCATAATCGATGACATTTGGCGTATAAATTTACAAGTGTGCTTTGTTTTTTGTAAAACATTATTCCTTATTTTGCTCTTGACTGGGTATAGTTTAACTGATTTGATACGAACACTACTTTTTAGTACTTTTGAACCTAACGACTATCGTAGGCCTACAATTTTTTCAGCTGAAATTTAATTGAGACTGTCACTGAATGAAACACTCGGACATCTCCGCATGCTTAATATCCACCATCTGCCGGATCGCCGAGTACTGCCGAGGAGAGCCGAAGCTATCAACTCTCCGACCATCAGCACCACTTTTCATATACCTAGCTGCGACCATAATGAAAAAGGTATACGTGATAAACATGTAATCATACACTCTCGGTTACAAATCGGTAGATATATCCTCCATGAAGCTTATCGTCTGTCATCTTACTGAAGATGGTGATAAGTTGAGAATAACATTTGAGGAGTAGCTATTTTACATACTGCTATGCACAAGTACGTGACTCTCCTACATGGGTATCTCCTCGTATTGTTGAGAAACTATCTCCTTATCTGAGTGTGCCAACACAAATATCACACTATCATACGATTGTTAAACATCCAGAATGATAATGATTTAAAGGGTAATATCGAAAAAAATATAGTTTTTTTGGTGTGAATATTCCGGGGCTAAGTAAAGTCAGGTGGGTTCGTATAGCACGATCTGTATCAATGATTAAATTAAGTGTTTTTATATAGGGTCTACCTTGCGTGATTGTACGAATCAACGTATATCATTCCACACTGCACGTAAGGACGATGAGATGTTTTCTTAATATATTGGTATCAACCTAAGCTTTAGTCTGTGTCTGAAACACGAAGAACACTTTGAGGTAGGTGGTGGTTCTGTGAGAAAGAAGGATGGGCATGCTAATCACAGATCGTTAGTAAATCCCCACTCCATCTACCGAAAGCTAGGTCACCGACACAGATTTGATTTCCTTAACGGCAATTGAATATGAAAATTGCCCCTCTTGGAGAGAGGTCAGTTCTCACCCCTCCTCTTCGCCATTCTGGGTAGGGAGAGAATAACGCGGGACATGCATAATTCACTCTTGGAGTTTGTGCCTTCTACAAGGGGTTGGAGGGTTTGTTGGGCGCTAGAGCTCGTGAGCCTGAAGGCTGTCTGCACCAGGTCCCCTTGCCACCCTGTCGTTATTACCAGGTTTCGTTCACTGGTGTTACTTATCCGTGCTTCTAATGAATTTAATATCCTCCCTGAAAGCACTGTCGACGGGAGCACGCTATAACACTATCGCCCTTCAATTACTTGGCAACACTGCACGTGTGAAGCCAGGTCACGCCACACACGCCAGGCGGCAGTTGCATGAGGAAAGGCTAACTGAGGTCCGACAGTTACTGACTGCTCACGGATATCTGAGTACTTTTGAAAGCCCTGCTTAGGATCTGTTCTGTTTTTAGTTCTATATCATTCCGCTATATGTAAAATTAATATTCTCATGGACGTGATCACTTTATCTGTTTGCCACCAACGTAAAATTATGGAACTGTTAGGAACGAGAACATGTTACTCATATTCAAATTCCTTATATTATATTGAATAAACCACAAATTATACCTTCAAAGGCCAATATTTCAACATTTTACTCGCAATACACGCAACACATCGTCAAGTCTTAACACCTGCTTTTGATATTCGCTGCCAACTTAACTANGCATTTTACTCGCAATACACGCAACACATCGTCAAGTCTTAACACCTGCTTTTGATATTCGCTGCCAACTTAACTAAAGTCTGTCGACGATAAAGTGAGAACTTTTGAAATAAACCTTAGAAAAAAGTCACTGCTCCTACCTATACATCTTTCAACGCGCCCACTGAGTGGTATGCGTCCAGTAAAATTGGTAACGATAACGGGAAAGTAGTTCCAAGCCTTGACGTTGAATTAAAAGTGATAGATTAACATCTATGATTACTTACTTAATTTCTTTCGTTTTAAGCTTCTAATTATAAGATAAGCAAAACTGTAAAATATTAGGTTATCTAATAGTGGATAATTTTCTTTGACAGACACATGAATAAAGTAATGAGATCTATGGCAGTGTTAATTTTACATAAGGCGGAATAATAAACAACGTGCATACAAGGAGGTCTTAAGCAGGGCTTCTAAAAGTGCTGAGTTTACCGTGAACATCCTATAGTTACCTGCTGGCCAGTGTGTACTGTAACCTAACTATAGCTATTGAGAGTGATTTATTTCAAAGGTTAGGTTCAAAAGTTCCCATTTTACCGTGAACAGACTGCACACGAATGACAACCGTTGCTGGCAGACAGTTATTGCCTCTCGGTACCTCACTCTCTCTCTCTCTCTCTTTCTCTTTCTCTCTCCGTAAGTAAGAGCTTGGCGTATAAATTCAGGCTGCATCTACATGAGTCATGTTCGTTCAATAAAATATTTCAGCCTTGGGATTAACCCGTGGTGATTCGTACTCCCCCATACCAACATTTGTGCTCTGATTGCTGCCGTTATCTGGAGGTTATTCTAATATCTAAGTCGTGGTAGTACAGTTGAGAGCAGCAAAGCAGCACTTTACACCCTCAGAAATTATTTGTAAATTTGCCATATCAGTGAATACACACCGGGAAAAAGTGCGAATGGTAAAATATTTTCCCATACATCCATGGCACGTGGTAACGTTCCTACANTGAATACACACCGGGAAAAAGTGCGAATGGTAAAATATTTTCCCATACATCCATGGCACGTGGTAACGTTCCTACAGTTGCTCAGGAAAGAGTCAAATGCGTAGGGAAGTTCCCAACTTTGTATAGTAGCGGTGCTAAACATTCCCATATTGTTGGCCTTATACGTAGTATTTTTTCTATGCACNTGAATACACACCGGGAAAAAGTGCGAATGGTAAAATATTTTCCCATACATCCATGGCACGTGGTAACGTTCCTACATTTGCTCAGGAAAGAGTCAAATGCGTAGGGAAATTCCCAACTTTGTATAGTAGCGGTGCTAAACATTCCCATATTGTTGGCCTTATACGTAGTATTTTTTCTATGCACNATTCCCAACTTTGTATAGTAGCGGTGCTAAACATTCCCATATTGTTGGCCTTATACGTAGTATTTTTTCTATGCACTGTATAGGTTAACAACTTCCATTAGGGTCTAGAAAGTTTATTAGAAATTTTTGTCACAGTGTACGTTGTGCTAAACAATTCGTTTTGTAACAGATTTCCTCTCCGTAAACAACACGGTCTAACTTCAATCTCCGTGAAGTGTTTGTTCTTATAACTGAAATTACGTTATCGACGGTGCATATTTATTCTCTTTTGTGATACAACGGTTGGCATAAAGTGACAAACTGCATCAGATCTTTTTTTTTTTTTNGGTGCATATTTATTCTCTTTTGTGATACAACGGTTGGCATAAAGTGACAAACTGCATCAGATCTTTTTTTTTTTTTCAATATCGCCACAGACATATTTAAGGTTAAATATCAGTCACCTGAAATTTTAACCATTGTTATTATCTTAATTCATTACAATGAGAACATTTGGAATATATATTATTGTTATTTCCATAATAAACAAAATAACTATGCTTTTATGCACGGCGTTAATTTAAATACGAAAATTCAGACATTCGTAAGGAAATAATTTCAGCTAAATTGAANGACATTCGTAAGGAAATAATTTCAGCTAAATTGAAAATTTCTCCGATACAGGAATCATGCATGAATTTTAATGTTGAGTATTTACTTGTGAAAACATTATCGGCTACAAGAATATCACAGTCGTGGCAAAGAGAGAAAGTTCTTCACATTAATGTGTACATATGTATTTATGTACATGTAATATTTTACTGGCGCTAACTTAAAAAGCTTTCAATTATAACCTGAGTGCGCTCAAGAATAGAACCACTTCGCGTATACTTAATAGAAACAAGTGTTTCGGTTTTATTAAAAAATCCAATGACAAATTCTTGTTATAAAGCTTAAAACCATTAAATATCGTACTACACAAACATAAAAATTTAATTTTAAAATCAACTCAAAAGATAATTGCAAGAAAACTTAATCAATAATAATTTAAGAGTTCTAAAACGAGATCTTGAATTTTTCTACCTTTTGAAATGTTATTTCAAAGCTCGTTTTGATGAGATATCTCTACATTTGGCCTACTACAGATTTGCTAGCTACATGTTTCAAGCCGCTGAAAAGAAAGTTTCGCGTGTACACCTAGCTACGTACCAATTTTATACTGAAACTGCGCCTAACGGAAATCTAATTTATATTCGCGAAATTTTGTTGGCACACTCAGATAAGAAAATAGTTTCTCAACAAGACGAAAGATATATATGTGGGGGAGTCATGAACTTGTACATAATAACATAGAAAACAACAATTCCTCAAACGTTATTCTCAAATTATCACCATCATTGGTAAAATGATAGCCGGTAAGCTTCATGGAGGATAAACAGAAGCTCCAGAAAGTATTTGCGAACCCATGAGTGGGAAGAATGATCTGAAGAAAATACGCAAGTCATAGCAAAAGTTGTTTGTTCCATAACAGAACAAAATATTGGACATTGTATTTAAATGAATAGACGTGCGTATGTATACGGTTAAAAATGCCCCACGACTGGGATACACTGAAATGATTTTTAAGTATGCGGTATGGGTTATTACTAGAGAGTACAGTTGTAAACGAACCAAGTTGTCATATACGTAACTTGTATGTTGGAGTGAAATGAATAATAGAATAAATATGTAGTAGAATGACCACCTTGAAAAGATATAAATACAAATCAACACTATAATTATATTAAAGGTATACTTCTACCGAGTAAACTACAAACAAAAAAACAGTTCAATTATTGAGGACCGTTTAATTATTTCGATTGAAAGTTAAGCGAAGAAACATAATCAATCAAGGCTAAGATATAAGAATACATGCAGCTTAATTTCAAGCGCTCACACAGAATATAACTGTAATTACAGTTGGCATTTGGCAGCTTAAGGTAGTCTTTTCCGGCTAGGAAAAAATAATATTCAATTTCGAATAAAAAAAATTTCATTTGTTTCTACTCCATTAGTCAGTAAATAACTTTTCTTGCCTAGGCTTCTCAGATATAAAGAATATTTAGATAGATGCAGTAGACCTTTTCTTCTGAAGGAAGTGTAGGTAAACTCTACTAAGAAAATTATAAAAATGGGTAATGCAGAAATCTTAAAGACTAAATTAGAAAAATCATATTACATAGAACAGTTGCCATTTGCAACTTATTTCAGACTTTACTTATCGGTAATAGTAATTCTTCTGGAGCAAGAAGTTTTTGTAACTCATGATAAAAATTTAATTGCTGTCAGACAGGACATGCAACAACTGAGAGAGCACTTTACTGCAAATTGACTATCGGGGCTTTCATCTTTTACGCCGCTCGCAGACAGGCCGCATAATATAATGTCCTGAATAAATCTTGAGCTACCTACCCTCGAGACCGAACTTATAAACACTTCCTGGTTAATTATGGCACAACATTTTAATACACACCAGAGCATTCCTAGTACTATCGATAAACGCCATATTTCCGACTCCTGTGGAGGCCATGCAGCCCCAAACCATCACGTGACCCCCACCATGTTTCACCATAGGTTTCACATTTTGTCTTTGTAATTCGGCGTTTCTCTTGCGCTACACGGACGTTTTCCCATCAGACCCAAATATATTGAACTTGCATTCATACGAAAAGTGTGCGGTGTTCCAAAAATCCGGAGGTTTTTCAAGATAGGTTTTGGGAAACTCTAAGCGTCTTTTCCGATTTATCTCATTAATGAAAGGTTTCTATCTTGCGCTTTTGCTGTGGAGGCCAGTGGAATACAATGTGATCTTTATTGTTTGGGCACTGACCTTTTAACCTGACCTTGATGCGATCTCAGCAGCTAAGGAGGTAGCACTTACAGATGGTGTTTCTGTGAATTGCCGAACGATGTGCCGCCGTTGTCTGCACGTGAGTGCTCTTGGCCTCNAGCACTTACAGATGGTGTTTCTGTGAATTGCCGAACGATGTGCCGCCGTTGTCTGCACGTGAGTGCTCTTGGCCTCACTGGTCGCGGTTTGTTGCCTGTAGTTCCGGTCTCTTTGAATCTCTCTATAACACACCTCACTCTGCAGACACACAGCGACAGTATTCGTGCTGTTCCACGATAACTCTTACCTTCAGCGTGTAGCCGCATGTGCTCCTATCGCGCAGCTGGAGACAGTTCCTCCAGCTTCGGACTCACGGTTGTTCCGTCACTCGCACGTTCACACAGCATTTGACTGTGCATTATCTGGCCACAATGAGTTGGTTTCCGACCCACGAAGTTATATGATGGCTTTGATTGGCCTAATCAATCAAGGAAGGTGAGGTGTGCATATACTTTGTTCTATACGGCGTTGTCTAATTTTCGTATTTTTCTAAAGTTATGGACGGCTATTCGGGGTACTGCAATTAACACTTGGGGTGTGCAAATACTTTTGGGAGTCACTGTATCTGTCGACTTATAAGCGAGAGAAAATTTTTACATATTTAACACCTATACCTCTATTCTCAAGGTCGTGGAATCATTTGCAACAGTCTTATTTCTTAACGATATTATATATACATATATTATATATAAATGTATATAATACATATAAACATGATTACTAACTCTTTTACAGTAGGACACCGACGTTTTCAATTACGGATAGGCTTTCCGCCTGCCTATCGAATAAATTAANTACTAACTCTTTTACAGTAGGACACCGACGTTTTCAATTACGGATAGGCTTTCCGCCTGCCTATCGAATAAATTAAGATTGCGGATTGCATCAAAATGAGCCAAATGGACAAATACGAAAAATTTTATAATTCCTTAAGTATGATCCGATTCCTCGACTTGAAAGAGCTGTAGTAAAACTTGCAAATTTTAGGAAACNTACTAACTCTTTTACAGTAGGACACCGACGTTTTCAATTACGGATAGGCTTTCCGCCTGCCTATCGAATAAATTAAAATTGCGGATTGCATCAAAATGAGCCAAATGGACAAATACGAAAAATTTTATAATTCCTTAAGTATGATCCGATTCCTCGACTTGAAAGAGCTGTAGTAAAACTTGCAAATTTTAGGAAACTGCTAGGTGTATGACGCAACAAGCGAGGAAATACGTAGTTGCTACCAGCTCGTAGTTCCTGACGTTTTCGCGTACGTCAAAGCCAGACGCAGGGTGGCACGGCACTTGAAAAGTCTGTTGGAAGTAGGTAATTACACAAGAAAGCGGCAGTATTTGCAATGCAAAGGCGCGCCAGTGTTTCTTGTCTCTGATACTCAAGACCAGCTAGTCTCTGCACACCGGTTGAGAGTAGTTTTGATCGCATGAATATCACTTCAAGCGTACGTCTGATTCCTAAAGTTTTGTATTTCCTTATGCTTTACAGTTATTTGAAATCACGTACTCCACATGGGTTTGTGCGATTCATCGTTGTGGTTTACGAATGTCATCTGTAAGCATCAGATTTATTGTTTTTTATTTAATATTTTCTGAGATAAAATTCTGTTCAACTTAGGTAAGTAAACTATAGAACGTTAATCAAAATCTTATAGAAGAGTTAGCCTCTTTTCTGTTATTACGTTGTACCGAATTTTGTGTGCGAATCTGCATCCGTAAATCACACATACACGTAAAATATTTAAATAAAAAGTCAGACTTACTGATCTATCCCTAGATAGACTTCTGTAAATATTTTACACATTCTGATAACCCGTTAAATTTTGATTGAACTACGGACTCAACTGCATGTAAAGAAATTACACCTAACATTTTTTGAAAGAGTTAAAATTATTTATGAAATATATTTTCTGTAATGACTTACCAGTCACTCACTACTTAACGTTCTCTTACATATATTAAGCATCTAGTTCTGAAAATTTTGTTAATATTTGCCTTCTAAAAATAATCATATTTCTATAAATTTCGTGAATATGTGGAAGTATGTTTGAGCAGCATAGCTATAAACATGTAGCTCCTTTTCCTTCGGAAATGGGTTTGCTTGCAATAATTATTCATTTGCGAATACATACACAGCGTACGAGTTACACTTAACCACAAATGTCACGGTAACTAGAAGATACATGCGCATAATGATACATTCATATAATTATAACATAAAATCTTAAGTATCTGTGTCCGCAGCGGCCCAGTGCGCAAAGAGCGCGCAGTGTTTTGCGGTTGTTTGAATAAATGTTTCCGTATGTTAGCAGAGGATTAATTGAAACCGCATAAAATTAGTAGAGCACTTTACTTTAATATCTTAAATTGTGATTTCATAGTGCAATGCGTATAACAGCAGATACACAGGAATAAAATTGAGAGTATAAAGAGGCATGAGGGTGAATACTGACCGGCTTGGTAGTTGAAGAGATGAGACCAAATATCGGCTAAGAATGTCGCTATTTCTTAGTTCGGATCCTGGTAATGGCGAATCGTCTTCGGTTTAGACTAACCTGTTTACATTCTAATGTAAAAATTAGCCACAGAGCTCATAGATTGATTGACTGTGCATTCAAAATTACAATATTAATATTTCGTGTATCTGAAGATAGACTATAAGTATTCGCTAACTTTATAATATTTTGTCTTCACCGCAGTTCAATTAAAGGCAAAATAAAGTTTAGTAACAAATTTTAATACTCATTTACAAAATGAAATAATTGTCTTGAAGACATTTTTAATTAGTACAGTGCAAAAACTCGTTTGTAAATCATGTTGTTCATGTTTGGTTACAAAATTAGAAAGGTTGTGCCTGTTTTGAAAGGGATTTAGGGACCATTGCTCCAATTACACTTTCATATATTTCAAGACATTGTTCTCAGAAAAATGATGTTCGTGCATTTTGCTGTTAACATAAAAGACCTTCATACGATTCATACTTAAACTCTGAAAACTTGATGTTTTTCATTTTAATCAAGTTAAGTGAAGCGATTTGGGCGGCTCCTCATCGAGGTCTTCAAAGCCGATCATTCTAGTCAAGGTAACAAAAATGATAACGTGTTCGATCCACGTTTTCAAAATGACGAATGAATATTTTCTGTCATAAAAAGTACTGTTTAAAATTATCTGCTATTTTTATATAAGAAAAAAAAATATATATATTAGTTAATTTAACAAAAATATGCATTATATTAACACTTTGGCCAGGCTGTCTCCGGAGAACAATTTAATTATGTTTGATGCTCTACTACTCCATAACTGATAAATCGATAAGATTGCGAGGAGGCTGAATCCACTGTAATTTTTCGGAACCATTCTCGATATGATTAAAAATTTAGGAACCATGACTTTTCACATATTATTAGAAGCCACTTCAAGAATGAGGTCTGAAAGTGTTGTCGCTTCTACTAAAAAAATTGTATAATTACGTATTCGAGCATATTCATATAGGTATATATACAAACACTATAAATCAAATGTTGACGAATAACTGAAGAACGAGTTTGGTATCAATGGCTTTATAATGTTACAAGAATTCATGAGGGATGGAGGTGTTAAAAATAATAATAGGGTTAAATTTGATAATATTTATTCACACAGATATTATTAACAACATTAAGATATCTTTCTCTACTATTGCAATTTTCATTATCAGTAAGCGCAATATTTAATAGCACTCTCAATTCTAATTTAATTCCTTATCAAAGTTTCTATATTGGTTGTAGTCACTTAATTCACACTGATTATTTACACACATTCAATATGTTTATTGCCATCATTCCAAATGTCTTGCACCCACGCAACTAGTTCAGTAGTCCCGCCCGCCAGTCTCACTCTCTCCACTGTGCCGAAGATCGCAGTCTGCAGACTTCACTCCCGCTAGTCACTCTCGTCGTTAATTGTCTCTCTGCTACCTCATCGCCTTCGCACACCTGTCGCTTAATGTCGCACAATCCTCCAAACTCTCAACTCTCAAAACTCTCCGCACGGAGGTTCGACGCAGCTTTACAAATCTGGAATGTCCCCCTCCCCCCCCCCAACCTCCCGATTCTAGCTGAGAGAGGTTGGAGAATTGACCATAACATTATTTCATTTAACCTTGGAATTATAACCCGTTAAAGGTCAGGAGCGCGTGAGGTACGATAGGCTTATCGCCGCGGCATGCATTAGCATCCTTTAAGAATCAACGCCCGCTTATAACATTACGCTTGCCTGAAATTCATTTGATCTCGCGAGCTGCACGCGTTAAGGGAAAGCAGCGAGTGTGTAACGGTAAGTATTTCACAAAATGGTTCCCCAATACTATATTAGTATATGGGTGGAATTATACTTTACGTTCTCAAAAGTTAACTTTTTCCAGATATAAAGATTCGTTTGTAAACACGCAAATACTATCACACATTTCCTTCTCAAACAGCCAGAATATTTCTTCGAATCTATAACTTGATGAATACGTTTACACAAATTTTTCGGTTCTGTAATAAACACTATAAAGGCGAGACAATGCAAAATATATTGGCACAAACGTATATCTGGCTATGTATGCATGAAACGAGCTATTCATTACAAAATTGGAGACACGTTATTGCATAGCGTTATTACAAATGTCACTTGTTCGTAAATAATATAAATGCATGTATTATATCAAAGAACGAATGTGAACTAAAAGGTTAAGTGATGTAAAATACCACCATAATTTAAATTAAATGCAGATTAAATAGTTTAAAAGCATCTCTACACTACGCCGATTGCCTAATCGGCAGATGCAAAACCGGAAAACAGATCAAACATGTTTGGAAGTATACGAACAGAGCATCCATCAGTCGCTCTGCAAGCTGGCGTCCAAGAAATATACATCTCACAGGTTTGCTGGCAGAAAGACTGTCTAGCTGACCAACACTGTAGCTACGCCGAGGCGATAGAAGACCCACACAATGGCCTTAATAACGGGGTTTGGCACTGTTTCCTTAACTAAGTGCTATGTAAACGTTCATGCAGTGTTTTACGATGGTTAAAAAATCCTAAACAAGGATTTTTTTTTGCGAAAGTACTATAAATATTTGTAATTTTTTTCATAATTATCGTAATATTTTTCATAACAACGGTGTTTAAATGTAAGATCAATACACCCACATATATGTGTGTAAACACACACGGTGATTCTGAACAACACAACAAATCGTCGCCTGTATATTCCTTGCGAACGAATAATTTCGAAAACATGTGTTCAACCAACGGTCGGGAATGGCTTCCTATATGTGACACGTACTCTTGAAGATTGAGTTAAAATATGAGATAATTGTAGATATTACATAAGGTATTCGAAATTGTAAAATTACCTTCGGTGTAATGTGTAGTTGAATGAATATCTATAAATACTGCAAAACTCGTCAATACCACAAAATTTTTATACAGATGAAACAGTGCTCTACAAACCTAATGTTATATGCAATACGCAATAGCGATGTCATATTGGTTTTCCATTTACATTTAAATCAACCAGCACATTAAAACCAATGGCAAAGTGCATGTATTGTAATGACATTTTAAACACCATGGTTGTCAATTATTTGAAATAAAAATATCTAAATAATTTTTATGGGAAACCTTCCGGAAGGGTAACGAGAATTTCAAAGCCATCGTTACTCAGCCACGTGCACGCCATAAACGCAATACTGCCGCGCCTATGGACTGTTGGAGCGCAGCACCACTTTCCTCTCACACAGGTCACATGCAGTGACACAGCCACCAGACCGCTGGCTCTCTCACCAGGTGTGCGGTCGGTGTCTGCGTGACACTGCGCCAAGATGACTTGGTACACGTGGCCACAACTAGCGGACACCAGCCTACTCTTAACGCCACAAGTTCTAGCTGGTGGTAGAACTGCGTGCAGCGGGCGGGGAGAGAGGTACATGCGCGCGCAAACAGCCGCAGCCTGTTGCCGCGCTAAGAGATAGTCTCCGTATTATCAGTTGTATGCCGCCACCGCTTCGCATCACTGGAGTAAGCTCCTCAGCGCGGGGGTAGTTCATACCCTGGGCAGGACTCTTGTCCTTCCCAGTTGTCTTTCACATGAATTGCGGCGGAAAAGAGAGGCTAACCCCCTCCCACCCACCGCACCCATAAAACTGTCCTGCATAAGCCATGCTCACTTAGATGTAAGAGCAAGCAGGGAAGGCCTTGTTCCCATTAACATTTACCCTGCCTCCGACTCCGCCTAAACTGAGGTCTTGGGAGGAGGTAGCAGTGAGGCTGCTGCCTAGTATTGTCCCTTTTAGTTCGGTATTTTGAAAATGCATGTTTTGTTATAGACTGGACGAGAATTTATTAAAATCCCCGGCCAGTCTTTCATTGGAAGAAAACTGATTCTAAGCCTGAAAACTCCCGAGGATTTAGTTCGCGTAAGGTCTGGGTAAAGATGTTGCCTGTGGTCAAATTAGATGGTAATGATTGTGATCTTCAGGTGTTGTTCATATATATTTATATATTTGATAGATGTTTGATCTTATTTTGTATTTCACAGTCATTTCTCAATTCCTAAGACGATGCGAGGTACCCGAATCGTAAGACAGGTTGGAAACGTACTTTGGCGGCCTTTGTGATATTTTTGTTAATGGTTGCTACAATTCAAATACATGTTTTAGAATTATTTTGTAAAGAACATGCATGAGGATTTCGTGGGTGTTGTTCGGAATCATCTTGCATTCGATTCCGTTTTATGGTTCCAATGAGATGGCGATGAGATGGAGCATCCAATAAAAGCGGAGCTGTTTTCGGAATAAAATCAAATTTTTAACTGAACATTTCTGTGTGTGTGTGAAAAATTTCTACGCTACATTTGCCATTCGATAGTTATACAAGTTACCTACATCAGCCTTACTGTGCAAGTGGTTAACTGATACTTAGAAATTTACACAATAAATTACTTTATTTGTTGGTTTGAGTAAAATACACCCAAAATGTTTGAACGCAGATATATACTTTAAAAACATGTTTACGCTTGCGTTTGAAAAAAAAAATTTGATTTGTGTTTTTTTTGGCAGAGCACTAACTGCTTAGTGTAGAAGAAACCATACCGGTACATAAATGTCTTGAAAATAGCTAGGTAGAGGTATAATAACAAATGCTATTACCAGATTAATTTAGCTACCTTATTTGGCAAGAAGCTCTTGTGTTAACTATTGCGAATAAGGCGTTGTTAAATAGTTAAAAATCAATTATGTAATTTGAATCTACATATCAGACATGCTGCTGTTTGAATTTCTAGAAAGTTGACAGCTTCAGTAATGTTGTTACAAATTATGCGAACTAAAAATAAATTAGAAGATATAATATTTGAAATGAGAATCCGGAATGAAATTAAAAAAGTATAACTTCAGTGATCCTTACTAGAATATTTGATCATAGAAATGTCTTCACCCGAGTCCAATAGATTCTTTGACTTTCTGCTTACACTTACTAACAGCTTTCGTGGAGATGTGTGGAGTTAAACGAGAACAAACAGAAATTTTCGTAATGATAAAATAACTTTGCAGTTAGCATACTGCGAAACTCTTAGGTACTATTCTGTCGTAATAAAAAAATTAATTTTTGTTGCCTTGAAACGTTTCACAAGATTTGACGAACTATTAAGTAGTTTAGAAATAAAATTAAATTTTATTCGCATGGGACAACTGTATTGCGAGATTCCAATATTTACGGTCTCTGCACGGGTGCAATCCGGTGTCCCGGGTTGGGTTGCCGTACAAGAGCATGCTGTTAAGTGTACTAATGGTAACAAAACTTTTGCAATAGAAAAATTGATTTTCTCCGGTGAGCTGCTTAAAGTGGAGCAACACAAGGGACGGCCGTGAATTTTATGAGTGTGCCACAGTTTGGCATTTATGTATGTTTTAAGGCAAACTTAGCGCATAAGGGTGCGACTAATAAACTCACTGACATAAAAACTTGCGAACAAAGTAGAAAACGTTGGATTCCAACGAAATTGAATTAGTGTGTTAATGCAGAAAAATGTCGTGATCGTAATACAATTGCATCTGGAAAATATAAGGTGGGGCAATGCACCGTTTATGTTCATCGGATTGCCTCGTGTCAGGCTGCACGAATAGATAGCACAATACCAGACAAATTATCCTCTAGTACAGCGTTTCCAAACCTTCTTCAGCCACGGACCCCTGGGAAATCAAGTCAGTCTCGCACACCGCCCGCTGGCGTACGTTCGTCGTGCTACGTAAGCGTAGCGATTACGAGACTTTTGGTGGCATTTATTTATTATTGTTAAATGGTCCAGTGATGAGACTGTGGACCCCCATACATATACTCGTGGACCCCCAGGGGTCCGCGGACCCCAGGTTAAGAAACACTGCTCTAGTATATTTATTTACAGGCGTTGCAAACTAATATCTAAAAGAAGAACACTTCTTCATTGAGGAAGCTTGTACCTAATGTGGTCCTGTGAATGTTCAATGGCTAGACGCACAGAGTAAAATGGAAAGTCATTGACGTTTTAAGACATGAGCACTCAGACAGGAAAGATTGCACATCGGATGGCAGGATATCTTCTAATCACCGCTGTGTACTCGATAATCCTCGTGTTTCTACCAGCGGCTAACGATGATCGTGTGCGATGGTTCCCCAGAATATCGAGCGATTAGTATAGGATGTGTAAATCTCTACATTAAGGCACTAATTGTATCGTATCAATTTAAATCCTCCAAAATAGTGTTTGTAATTTTCTCAGTCATACACTTTGATGTCATGGATATATAATAATGTTTAAGTTAGTTGAATAAACTTTATGTTATACTTCATTTAGTATAAATTGTTTTGGGCCATTACTTTTACTTAATATCGTGGAGTGGAGATATTTGGACGGCTCTTAACAACGAGGTCTTGAGAGCTGATGAGGGTAGTTAGGTGGAAATTTAGTAGCGCCTGAATGCAAGGGCGGGGTAAACGGAACATCCCGAGAAAACTTGCAGAACAACGTAATCGTTGGGCTCGATTCTAATGTGCAAAAATTAGGGAGACCTCCCCCGGGAATAAAACTCGCATCATTTCGGTGGGAGGCGAGCGCTGCAACCGCTACATAAATGCGGCCTCTTATTTATTAGTAAGAAGTAAATCTTTTCGGCAAAAATGTTACACAAAATACCAAAGCAAACTATGGAAGTGGCACTTTTCTATATGACATTGCTATTTATGCAGTTGACACAAGTAGGTGTAATGAATGAAACCCACAAAACAGAGGTTATAAAATCCTGTGGAGTAGCCTACGATTTTGAAAACCGCTTGGCTTCTGCATTGAATGGAATTTACTATTCTCACACACCAATGATGTACCATTAATCAGTCACTACTTTTTAGCCCACTTTCTGAAGGAAAGGAATACTTATGAAATCACATTCTTCTCTGTGTTTCTGTGTGTGTAATTGTGTTCACGTGTGTATGTGACTTAGTCTGTGAATGTGTATGTCCTCTGTTTTCAATTTTTGAACACGTCAACCGAATTTCACCAAACTTGGTACACATGCAATACTAAGTAAGGACTCTTGACTTTAATGTTTTAGATCACGTCGGGCTCTTACTTTCAAAATGGCGACCATTTTAATATTGGAGTGATATGTTAAACATCGGAAACCATTCAAATGATTTAAACCAAATTTTTTATGCTGGCGGAGCATTGAAGAAGGATAAAATTTTGAGATCGGTATTGTTGGTTTGCCATTTTGAAAAATGGCTCCAAATTAGGAAATTAATATTTTACATTATATCTCGTTAACTATTAACCAAATTCTCACCCAATTTGTCAGGTAAGTAATACTACTAAGTACCAAGTAAATGTAAGTTATTAAAATTTATTAGGTACTTATTTTGAAAATGGTGGCCATACAAATATTATTATTTATTTCTCACATCTACCATGCAATTTAAACAATTTTGATAAAATTTTGTATACCGAAAGAATTTGTTACAAGCATCATGTTTACCAACACATAACCACTTTTGTGGGCAATTTTGGAAGATAGCGCTATACGAGTAAATTATATTATTCTGTAATATCTCGGTAAATAATTGATCTATTCTTAACCAAATTTGGCATACAAGAAGTACTGATACAGATGATGTTAAGTGATATGTTTCAATCATGTCAGACACTAATTTGAAAATGGTGGCCTTATATACATTTTAGCTTAGGTGCTATATCGTCGAAGTTATGTAATGCAATCAATTCCAACATAACGTTGTATGCTGGCAGTAGGTAGTGCAAGAGTATCTGAGGGTGAAGGGGATTTGTCATCTTTCGGTTTCATTGTCTGATCATTTTGTATCACTGAAAGCATTGGAGGAATAATCGTGAGGCAATTTCCTTCTATCAGTACCACGAAATGATTTGTGTGGCATAAAGTTATGCTGGCGTTATTGGTCAGCATGTATAATTTCCTGGGAATATATGCATGCCCTATCCAGCTCTGCATAATTGTTGGGTTTAGAGAAAAACACCAAACGAGAACGCTCTTGAGGTTCTAAGTCTTCTAATATGGTACTAATCACTTCAGATTCTGGGAGATTTAAACGCAATGTGATGGCAGCCTCTTTCACACTGCACACATACCAGAAAAAGCCTCCTCAGGCTCTTGCAAATTATTAATCATCCTCATTTGCAACTGAGGCCGCGACCTTGAGGGGATAAGGAAATTGAGAATATCTGAATGATAGGCATAAAATGAAACATATGATATGGCTAAACTAGTACGTTCACTTAGTGGATCTTGAGTGAAAGGGTAAATTACTTCAAGCAGTTGTGCATCTCACACTATTTTACTCTGGTGGAGTTTGAAAATCACTCAAAAACTAAAAAAATTGCGATCATTAAGACTATCAGTAGCAGAAACGTTACGCAGCATGTTTTCAAGTGGGTGTGTGATTTTGCCAAAAACCGATGTTTTAATGTGTGGTGGTGAAGTGACATGTGCACAGGTGCACTGAAAACAGTGGTCGGATGGAATGAGTAAGATCTTTGGACAGGTAACGCAGAGTGTAAGGCAGTGAATGGAATGGTGGATGAGGCAAGTGTGAAAATTGTTGGGTTGCCAACTAGGTTAACTGAAATGTTTCAGGTTGTGACAGGAACATGATGGGATGGTGGACTAACATTAACACTAGCAAACAGTTGGGTGACTGAGGTGATGGAGGTGGTGGGAACATCCTCGCTACTGTGATCAATGACACTGCTGGAGAGTGACGCCAAGTAGAAACCGCCTCAATGAGAGACAGGGTCTGAACCACAATGCCCTCAAGGGACTTAAACTGAGCATCTGACAAATGCTCACCAAACTTGGTCAAAGGAAATTGAGCACGTCGTTTAAGATGTGCTGGACTGTTATTTAACCGGGGATATGAGACAGATGTATCATCATCACTAAGATTATCAAAAGACTCTTGTAAAGAAATGTATTGGTGCAGGTAAGATACTCTTCGTCAATATTATTATCGGAAAACTTGTCCAAAGAAATAGGGACATTTGAATATAAAGCAGGATGCAACGTGCTTTTAAACACTACTGCTATGTTTTCAGGTGCTTGTACAGCTGTGATGGTTCACTCCTACTGGTACAATACAAAAGGCCATGGTAACGGAACACAACAAAATTACACAAAAACCACACTTAACCTTACTTAAATGTTAAGGCACAGAGCTCTCACCAACACCACATGCTCATGCCCAAATCTCAAAGGGACACATGAAACAGGCATGCAAAAATTAAAAAATCTCCAATCTACAACAGGAACCATGTTCTGCTCCCACATTTTATGTAGCACCTTCGTGTCACAATTTTGAGCACCCATAGTTCTTATCGTTATAACACAAGGATTGCACATTAATGGAAGGTAGAATCTAGGTTCATGTGAAGACTAGGGTTTACTGCTGAAAGCAAATAATATGGGCGTGCTCCTGTTTTACTTACTACATAAAGTAATAATTAAATAATAGGCACATGGTGTAACTGAAAGTTTTATCAATCACAATATTAAAGTTATAAAATAATATTTTATCCATGGGCGATTATCGAGGAAGTAAATAACTGTCAAATAAAAATGCTCCTTTCTTTTGAATAACTGTTCTATTAAAACCTTTTATTTGCCACAACAGATATATATATATATATGTAAACATATGAAGACACTTTATTTTTACATGAGTATATATTTTTCTTCTTCTATATTTTTTTAGTATTAGCCAAACTGTTTTGAACAAACGGTAAGCTGAATTTTTTTGTTAAATCACATGGCCATGACTGTATCGTCAGCAACCCGCGATTGCTTCAAATGAAAATTTTTATCACTGGAAATGGAATTTTAATACATTGTATTTACTTTTATTTTAAGTTGAAAATAAACATTATTTGGGAGTGGAACAGTTCAAAAATTACACAAACATCAACTGACGTCACGTCAAACGGAAATATCGTAACACTCCCGAGCACATGCAGCAGGAAAAAAAATTATTTATACGTTACTCGGTTCCAGGAATTCAGAAGTTGCTGCGGTGCCGGCCGAAAGAAGTGTAATCGTGGTCAAAACAACCATGACACGATTGGGTGTACGGCTCACATCACATCAAGATGAAATAGCTGGCGCCATATAAAGCCAAACTGGGAACCGCCAGACACAAATGCAAAATAAAGCTTGAAAAATATCGAAATCACAAAAATAATATGAACACGGGAAAAATAAAATATCCACGAAACAAATTTACCCAAAAAAATGCGGATATAAACTTTTTCATATCAAGATGAAAAAAGAATCGAAAATAATGTGAACTACATGCAGTATGGCAAGAAAACGAAGAAGAGGAGAGTTACCTGAGCGGAAACCTACATATATATATATATATATATATATATATACACCCAGGTACGCTCCGGACTTCGTGGCCTCACGCGAATAATCGATACATAAATTGAAAGTCGAGGAAGACCTATAATTAATCAAAAAATAAATCTTTTATTTTGATAATTGGAAATTACGAGTCTACACAATATAACGAACGTAAATAATTAATATACACAAATAAAAATATTTCTTAAACAAGAAACATGAAATACAATACACAGATAAATATCTAAACATAAAAAAAAATTCAGGTGATAAAGTTTGTTTTACAAATTTACAGTGAATAAACAAAATATTAAGAAAAACTAGAGCACGATCTAATGGGGAAAAAAAGAAATATTTGGCGAAACGCCAAATAGATAAGAAAAGTATATACAGAATTAAATAGTGGCATGAAACATGTGATCACGCAACTGGCACATCAAACAAAACCCAATTGTAAATATCGCCTTTTCTATTGTGACTATTGTATGAGTATTAGTTATCAACCGCAGTTTTACAACTATTATAACGTTATTTTCATACAACCCTTGCGGAATTATTAGAACAATATAAGATACGGAAATGCTTCGTTCGCGCCTTTGCGTAGTTTAAGACAAAACATTTTATAAAATTTGATACACTAAGGAAAAATAGTCGGTAAAGTTCATGTTCTTTGCAAGATTGCTGATAAATAATGCAGCAAATAATTCATTTAAATGTTACTCTCACGTTACGTATAGGTATTAAAAGATTTGTTAACCTAGCAAAAATTTTAAAATGTAATGAAGTTGTTACTTAACACTGGATAATGTCCTCTAATTTATATTTTTCTCTATAACGCAAAGGTTTATCACCCTGAAATTATTATTGTTTTACAGTTGTTCTCTACTATTTCGTAACTTGTAGAAGAAACGTTTAAACTATCATACTCCGGCGTTATAATTATGAAAATAGGACCATCACATTTACTGTGCTGCTCTGTCATGCGTCACGTGGTTGGATTCAATCGCTGAGGAAAGCTAAGAGTGAGGGGCATCCTGATTACACTGTACTTCAAACGACCTGACCAGTGACTCTGTAGTGAGTTTCCGAGTCAGCCACGAGTGGGTTTCACCTTCTCGCCAGCCGAGAGTGAATTATTAAATAACTGCCCCCAACGACCGGTGAAGACGTAAGTTGAAAGGCAGTTGCATTTGTTAAAACTCAGTTTAGGAGAACTTCTGTTCAGTGACGACATTGATCAAAACAAGTACGCTTTAACAAGTTTAATGCTGAAATCCCGGAGGCAAATTGTCTACAATAAATAGAGACTGGGCATTTTAAAATGTTGCATGAATACTAATTGGTATTGCAGGCATGCTTCCTAGTTTAAGGATGATTTATGTGCCAAAACACATCAAACCAGCTAGTGCTATGCCATTAAATCTTTGACTGCGCAGTAGACGGCCTCATTATGTAAAGGAATTTTTCGTAGTGATAAAGGCTGGTAGCTGGAGCGAGCGTGTGAAATATGGCTGAAGGGTTCCGTGTCAGGAGCAAACCGGGAGGCATTAAGAAATATGGTTCCCGCGGAGAGCCGACACGAGAAGAAAGCCAGCACAAGGGAGAGAGCGAGAGAAGATGTGAGAGTTGTGGAGAGGTTGGCTTCTTGCTGACCCTTAATGTCTGCATGTCGTGATGCACACGCATTACACCTCAGCAGCCGCCTGCCATCAGCTCACTCGTCACTCTGCGCATGCTGCCCTGACATTCGCCATTCTTCTGCTTCGCAAAATAATAGCTCGGCGTTCCTACACGCACTGTTAACCACTTTCCTCGGCTGAATATACAAGCGCCTGAAATTGCGCACGGCTGAACACGCATGGTTGGGGACGTTGCCGCGATATAAGCCACATATTTGCAAATCAGGGGTAACTGGATACACCTTCTATATTGAATCGCAGGCATTTTTACATATGGAGAATGGGAAAGTCCTACATTTGGCTGGAACATTAGCAAACATAACGTATATGACCAAATTAAACATTTCAGGGCACAGCATTAAAAGAAGCCAATCGATGGATTGTAGGGACTTAAGCAGATTGAGACATGGAACTAAAGCGTCGGAGCTGTTCGTACTCTGTAATTCCGGTCGGTCGGTGGCCATAATGTATCCAGGCAACTTTGACGTTGACCTTTGTTCTATTCGCTTGTGACCTTTGACCTTGACCGCAGTCATCTTAGACCTTGAAAATCCAGAAGAATTAAAAAAAAGAAACCCAAAGAACTCCAAACTATTCATTTTAAAAATATAATAAACATAAAAACTATTTGAAATTTACTAAAAAAATTATTTAAAAAATTTATTTTAAAAAAAACTTTAAATTCAGGTGGTCCCCACACCCCCTCCTCACAACTAATTCCACCAACTTGGTAGGTGCATTCCAACATTTTGGTAGGCATCACAGCTACCGTCCGCCATATTGGTAGGTGCAGGCATCTGCCAACTTGGTAGGCGCCACAGCCAACATTTGCCATGTTGGTTATTTCGTTTGTCATTTGTTTATACATTACTGGAGTTTCTCTCTCACCTCCGTTCTACCACTATATATGTTTTTTTTGTTTCTCATTTGTTTTTCATTGCCGGTGCTGTCCCCAGCACCACGCCCAGCAGACGAATGACACCCTCAAATTACTCTTTCCAATACATTTATTTTATTGACCGATTGCCCCACCCCTGATTCTTATTGACTAATTGCCCACTCCCTTCGAATATTTATAATTGCTCCACCAATATTTCTTATTAGCTAATTACTCGGGTGTTTTCGGAAACCTTCGTTCTACCAATTAGTCGGTTCCACTCCACACCCTCCAATATAAACAATTGCTCCGCCAATTTTACTCATTGGCTAATTACTCAGGTGTTTTTGGAAAACTTCAATCTGACCAATCGGTGGCTTCTTTAATCGTACGGGTGGACTATTTTTTTATCCTTAAAAACTCTTTATAAAACGCAACCCGAGTCCCTTTGGGTAAACAGTCATTTTTCTCGCTGTCGTTCCTTTTTCGCTGTTTCAAGAGGGAAGCTCAGTAGTTATTTCAAAACTTGCAGGGTTTGAAACCCCTGTTAAATCTACGATAGCCATGATGTCAAGTGAAGAAGAAAATTACAGCAGCAGCAATGCAGAAGAAAATTTAGATCCTATTGTTCAGCTTTTCCGCACCACATTCGCACGAGGAGCAACTTCGTCAATGCCGTATACTAGCACGAAACAGCAACTATCAGGTAACACGTACCAGCCCCCAACGGCCCGAACGTCCTACAGCTTATTCTGTCTCAGCTTCCAGCTTCGCAAGGAGCCCCATCAGCTCCGACTTCGAAAACAATGATATCGAAGAAGAAATGGAAGTTTCCTTCGCCGAATTTTCTGCATTTAGGTCAGAAGACATGAGCAAGTACAATGAACTGAATTGTGATCACCGACGCGTAAGTTTTCGAGATGCTCGAGGCGTTCTGCAAATTCAATTTTGTGACTGGCTATGCTGCTACGATAATTTGGAAGTCTGGTATGTACAGGATACACGAACGTGCTAATTTAAAAACTGTTACGTTTACAATTTATGCCCTAATTCTACGCTTCCTTTTTCGTTAGAGAAGTTGGTAAAACAAAATCGTGATGTCCACGTACACAAGGCAGAAATGTACGAAAGTGTAGTGTACGAACTTTTCCAAAAAAGTAAAAATAATTATGTGGTCAAATGGCAGGATAAATTTGATGGACAACCATGTTTTGAAAAGTCAAGGTTTCCCTCACTGGGCCTCCAACTGCACGGCTTTTGCATGCAAAGTGCACCCAGGCTCGAGGCTGAGACTTTCCACCAAGTCTTCTCGCAACGGTGGAGCGCGTCCTGGTGATAAGTTCATTCCCGAGATAAAATATGCAAGTACATATCCTCCACTGCACGGCGTAACCTACACAGATCAGCCAGCTGTTAGCGTAACTGTGGAGCAGGGTGACAAAAACGTTCATTTCCTCCTCGAAAGAAGCGTCTTCGATTATAAGACTTTCCAATTATCAGTGTAAGTTTGTGACAGTGACAAGTGTGCAGTTAATTTGTGCCGTCCAAGAACAAAATTTCCCACAAACATCGGAAATATGAAAAGTGGGCGAATGACTTTCAAGCAAGTACGACAGAGATCATTGCGAATTTAAACACTAAATAAAAAATAAAAAACTTTTAAAAGTATGTTCTGAAGAATATGATGGTGGTTGGCACAGTTTGGAAGTTACAACGCCACCGGACCCATGGCCAGAGGTGCTCGTGTGTGCGTGTGCATATGAGTTATGCTCTTTTTTATTTTTATAAAAACCCAGGTGATGAAAACCTCCCATTCACCTAGTCTTTTTCTTTTAGTTGACGAAACACACACGTTATACAGTATAAAAAAAATGTTCACGTGCATGAGTAAAAGTTCTGATGGAAAAAAAGTATCTTTTTATGCTATGTGAAAATAAATCGTTACTTCGTACAAATAAATATCGATGTATTAAATAATCTCATAATTTTTATTGTTTACCAATCTTTTGCATTTCTTGAGTTAATATGTTTATCATGTGAATTATTTTCTCCAACGTGTTTAGTAAATACATTATATATATTTATTTATATATTACTTAATATCTTCTTCCATTTTATGTGTAAATACGATGTATGTTTATATTGAATTAAATTTCCTTACAAGTTTTCTTTTCAAATTATTATGTAAAATAAATTATTTTGTTGTAAATATTTGTGTAATATTTTCATTCGCATTGGAATTATTTTAAAATGACGTGAGTGTTTTGATTGCTGCTACATGCAATCGATAAAGAGGAGAGAGAGAGAGAGAGACAGAGAGAGGCAGAGGTTGGCAGCGTTTTTGTGCGACGTGTCAGATTGAAGGTCGTCACGCGATCACATCTCCTCCGTCAGCATACTCCACTTACGTATTCACACTTACGAAAGGTACTTAATGTAGGCCAAGTAGCAATGCCATTGTGCCGTGCACATAAAAAAAATAGAATGCCCTTTTTTAAAAGGTGGTTTGCTAAATATTTCACACGCGTTATTTTTTTTAATAGTTAAACAAAAAACAGCTATTGATGTGCAGCATATGTTGATGTATATTTTTTAAATATTGTAGGTATATAAGTAAAGCATTATTATTATGTAATAGGAGGCACTGTTTTGAAATATTGCAACTACTTTTCCCATCTCCAAGGGAAAAGCAAGCACAATAAACATATTCAAAAAGAGAAAAAATATTTCACTTATTTGACACTTCTCAGCAAGCGCAATAAATATTTATACCAAAGAAAGGAAAAAAAAACTTAGGTTTTTTTACATGGAGAAAAAATAAATGACTGATGAAAAACACACACACAGTTAGAAGATAAATAACATATCGGTATATTAAACTCAAGAACCACACATAAATATTACACCAAAAAATAAGGTTCAAATGCTTGGTTCACAAGTATAGAAGCAAAAAATTCGTGTCTCTAAAATCACATTTTTACTACCACATAAATGTCTAATGTAGCTGCAGACACTAGGATGATAAAAAACTTAGCACAAATCCTTCCATGTAACATTTCACGTCCAAAAGATCACGCACACTGTTAGTCAGTTCGAGGTGTAAATCGGCAATATCGTCACGTAACGCGCGTAAAATGCTTTCAAAGTTTTTTAAACACTGGTAAATCTCATCCCTGTCAGACCGATGGGAGGGTGGGTTAGCATCGAGAGGCAGCGGAGGACACATATCCTCTCAGCAAAGGCATCTTTGAGCATTTGTTTAATTAATACCAGAAACGGGAGGGTACTGTACCAACACGGATGAGTGCGTCATCGTTGGAGGAAAGAGTCCCCGTTGCTTGCACATGTAAAGCAGTCATTTCGGGCGATCCATTTTCCAGCTGCGGTCTGTTGCCTGCTTCCAGAAGCAAGGAACCTTCAGTTATGTTANGTCGTGATGCACACGCATTACACCTCAGCAGCCGCCTGCCATCAGCTCACTCGTCACTCTGCGCATGCTGCCCTGATATTCGCCATTCTTCTGCTTCGCAAAATAATAGCTCGGCGTTCCTACACGCACTGTTAACCACTTTCCTCTGCTGAATATACAAGCGCCTGAAATTGCGCACGGCTGAACACGCATGGTTGGGGACGTTGCCGCGATATAAGTCACATATTTGCAAATCAGGGGTAACTGGATGCACCTTCTATATTGAATCGGAGGCATTTTTACATATGGAGAATGGGAAAGTCCTACATTTGGCTGGAACATTAGCAAACATAACGTTTATGAAAAATGAAACATTTCAGGGTACAGCATTAAAGGAAGCCCATCGATGGATTGTAGGGACTTAAGCAGATTGAGACACGGAACTAGAGCGTCGGAGCTGTTCGTACTCTGTCATTCCGGTCGGCCGGTGGCCATAATGTATGCAGGCAACTTTGACGTTGACCTTTGATCTATTCGGTTGTGACCTTTGACCTTGACCCCAGTCATCTTAGACCTTGAAAATCCAGAAAAATAATAAAAATAAAATCCCAAAAAACTCCAAACAATTAATTTTAAAAATATAATATAAACATAAAAACTATTTAAAAATTACTAAAATAATTATTTAGAAAATTTATTTTTAAAAAAACTTTAAATTCAGGTGGTCCCCACACCCCCTCCTCACAACTAATTCCACCAAATTGGTAGGTGCATTCCAACATTTTGGTAGGCATCACAGCTACCGTCCGCCATATTGGTAGGTGCAGGCATCTGCCAACTTGGTAGGTGCCACAGCCAACATTTGCCATATTGGTTATTTCGTTTGTCATTTGTTTATACATTACTGGAGTTTCTCTCTCACCTCCGTTCGACCACTATATATGTTTTTTTTTTGTTTCTCATTTGTTTTTCATTGCCTGTGCTCTCCCCAGCACCACGCCCAGCAGACGAATGACCCCCTCAACTTACTCTTTCCAATACATTTTTTTATTGACCGATTGCCCCATCCCTGATTCTTATTGGCTAATTGCCCACTCCCTTCCAATATTTATAATTGCGCCACCAATATTTCTTATTAGATAATTACTCGGGTGTTTTCGGAATTCTTCGTTCGACCAATTAGTCGGTTCCACTCCACCCCCTCCAATATAAACAATTGCTCCGCCAATTTTACTCATTGGCTAATTACTCAGGTGTTTCTGGAAAACTTCAATCTGACCAATCGGTGGCTTCTTTAATCGTACGGGTGGACTATTTTTTTATCCTTAAAAACTCTTTATAAAACGCANCAATCGGTGGCTTCTTTAATCGTACGGGTGGACTATTTTTTTATCCTTAAAAACTCTTTATAAAACGCAACCCGAGCCCCTTTGGGTAAACAGTCATTTTTCTCGCTGTCGTTCCTTTTTCGCTGTTTCAAGAGTAAAGCTCAGTAGCCATTTCGAAACTTGCAGGGTTTAAAACCCCTGTTAAATTTACGATAGCCATGATGTCAAGTGAAGAAGAAAATAACAGCAACAGCAATGCAGAAGAAAATTTAGATCCTATTCTTCAGCTTTTCCGCACCACATTGGCACGAAGAGCAACTTCGTCAATGCCGTCTACTAGCACGAAACAGCAACTATCAGGCAACCCGTGCCAGCCTCCAACGGCCCGAACGTCCTACAGCTTATTCTGTCTCAGCTTTGCAAGGAGCCCCATCAGCTCCGACTTCGAAAACAATGATATCGAAGAAGAAATGGAAGTTTCCTTCGCCGAATTTTCTGCATTTAGGTCAGAAGACATGAGCAAGTACAATGAACTGAATAGTGATCACCGACGCATAAGTTTTCGAGATGCTCGAGGTATTCTGCAAATTCTATTTTGTGACTGGCTATGCTGCTACGATAATTTTACATTCTTGTATGTACAGGATACACGAACGTGCAAATTTAAAAACTGTTACGTTTACAATTTATGCTCTAACTCTACGCTTCCTTGTTCGTTGAAGAAGTTGGTAAAACAAAACCGTGATGTCCACGTACACAAGGCAGAAATGTACGAAAGTGTAGTGTACGAACTTTTCCAAAAAAGTCAAAATAATTATGTGGTNGAACTTTTCCAAAAAAGTCAAAATAATTATGTGGTCAGGATAAATTTGATGGACAACCATGTTTTGAAAAGTCAAGGTTTCCCTCACTGGGCCTCCAACTGCACGGCTTTTGCATGCAAAGTGCACCCAGGCTCGAGGCTGAGACTTTCCACCAAGTCTTCTCGCAACAGTGGAGCGCGTCCTGGTGATAAGTTCATTCCCGAGATAAAATATGCACGTACATATCCTCCACTGCACGGCGTAACTTACACGGACCAGCCAGCTGTTACCGTAACTGTGGAGCAGGGTGACGAAAACGTTCATTCCCTCCTTGAAAGAAGCGTCTTCGATTATAAGACTTTCCAATTATCAGTGCAAGTTTGTGACAGTGACAAGTGTGCAGTTAATTTGTGCTGTCCAAGAACAAAATTTCCCACAAACATCGGAAATATGAAAAGTGGGCGAATGACGTTCAAGCAAGTACGACAGAGATCATTGCGATATAAAAACCCAGGTGATGAAAACCTCCCATTCACCTAGTCTTTTTTTTTTAGTAGACGAAACACACACGTTATACAGTATTAAAAAAATATTCACGTGCGTGAGTAAAAGTTCTGATGGAAAAAAGTATCTTTTTATGCTATGTGAAAATAAATCGTTACTTTGTACAAATAAATATCGATGTATTAAATAATCTCATAATTTTTATTGTTTACCTATCTTTTGCATTTCTTGAGTTAATATGTTTATCATGTGAATTATTTTCTCCAACGTGTTTAGTAAATACAATATATATATTTATTTATATATTACTAAATATCTTCTTCCATTTGATGAGTAAATACGATGTATGTATATATTGAATTAAATTTTCTTACAAGTTTTATTTTTAAATTATTATGTAAAATAAATTATTTTGTTGTAAGTATTTGTGTAATATTTTCATTCGCATTGGAATTATTTTAAAATGACGCGAGTGTTTTGATTGCTGCTACATGCAATCGATAAAGAGGAGAGAGAGAGAGAGAGAGAGAGAGAGAGAGAGAGAGAGAGAGAGACAGACAGAGAGAGGCAGAGGGTGGCAGCGTTTTTGTGCAACGTGTCAGATTGAAGGTCGTCACGCGATCACATCTCCTCCGTCAGCATACTCCACTTACGTATTCACACTTACGAGAGGTACTTAAGGTAGGTCAGTAGCAATGCCATTGTGCCGTGCACATAAAAAAAAAATAGAATGCCCTTTTTTAAATGGTGGTTTGCTAAATATTTCCCACACGCGTTATTTTTATTTTAATAGTTAAACAAAAAATGCTATTGATGTGCAGCATATGTTAAAGTATATTATTTTAATATTGCAGGTATATAAGTAAAGCATTATTATTTTGTAATGGGAGGCACTGTTTTGAAATATTGCACCTATTTTTTCCCATCTCCAAGGGAAAAGCAAGCACAATAAACATATTCAAAAAGAGAAAAAAATATTTCACTTATTTGACACATCTCAGCAAGCGCAAGAAATATTTATACCAAAGAAAGGAGAAAAAATACTTTGGTTTTTTTACATGGAGAAAAAATTAATGACTGATGAAAAACACACACACAGTTAGAAGATAAATAACATATCGCTATATTAAACTCAAGAACCACACATAAATATTACACCAAACAATAAGGTTCAAATGCTTGGTTCGCAAGTATAGAAGCAAAAAATGCGTGTCTCTTAAATCACATTTTTACTACATTTCACGTCCAAAAGATCACGCACACTGTTAGCCAGTTCGAGGTGTAAATCGGCAAAATCGTCACGTAGCGCGCGTAAAATGCTTTCAAAGTTATTTAAACACTGGTAAATTTCATCCCTGTCAGACCGATGGAAGGGTGGGTTAGCATCGAGAGGCAGCGGAGGACACATATCCTCTCAGCAAAGGCATCTTTGAGCATTTGTTTAATTAATACCAGAAACGGGAGGGTACTGTACCAACACGGATGAGTGCGTCATCGTTGGAAGAAAGAGTCCCCGTTGCTTGCACATGTAAAGCAGTCATTTCGGGCGATCCATTTTCCAGTTGCGGTCTGTTGCCTGCTTCCAGAAGCAAGGAACCTTCAATTATGTTATCGCATGTAACCAGCTCACCCACCTGGAAGCCCTGGAATGGTGGCGTTTGGTTGCTCCGGCAGGGTGCCATCTGGGTGCTCCAAAAGGTCGTCTCCGTCGCGATGCCGACTGTTGTTATAGGTGCAGCGCCAGATTGTACCATGGTCTCCGATGGTGCAGCGTCGCATCGCCCTGAGGCAATAGATGCAGAGGCGCCTATCATTTGGAATAATTTTCCCTTATCTATAAGGAGATCTTCGTCTTTCTGGGACCAGAAATCAATCGATGACATTACGAAGATGGCTGCTAATTTCCTTAAAGTAGCCACAGCATGGAGTCTTCAATACCAATATAACTATGGCGCATCGACAACCAAACTAAAGCTTATAAGCGAGTGCCCATCCCCCACCACAGCCTGCCTCCTTTACCTATATATACAATTTTATTGCTAGGTAGGCGGGACCCTTAAATACGTTACCATTAAAATTTATATTTCAAATATTTATATATACCATGTATATGCTATTTAAGTATTAATATTTTATAAACTAACTTCACTCAATGGCCAGTAACGAAGTAAGATCTACGTTGCAGCTCCCAGGATCGGCCTGGAGAGGATACCAGCGGTACTGCGCTGGCCATCAGTTTTTATTTTGATCCAAGGAAACAGCTTATCAGGCATGGGATCGGAAACGCAACTAGCCGCCAGGAAACTCGTATTGAACCCAGCATGGCAATATTTTGATCAGCTTGCAAAGCGCGTGTGACAGGATACGTCCGAGCAGATGTGGAGAATTCCCCGAGCAAGATTTTCCTGTTTGCTTCGCCCGCTGAAATTCCGTATAAGTTCGTGGCAAGGGGCAAGAGTCACCTTTGCTCCTTCGGTACTGCATTTCCCACGACCCAATCCTTTAAATAAAATATTCACTAATATCTCTTTTCTTTACACTTTATTTGAACGTTATATTTAAAAATAAAAGGTTTAAAATATAAATAAACAGATAAATCATTTTTAATACAGCCATGTTTATCAACAAAATTAAAAAATATAAATTCACGTAAAATCTGACGGTCTTGAAACATTGTATGTGCAAGCTAAAACATGTTCGTGAAATAATATTAGCAGTCTTTGACGTTCAAAGTCAAACCTGTTTTCGTACATGTTAAGGAGATCATAGGCGTTAAAATAATAATAACAAAAAATAACGTTACGATTTTAATTTAGTACTATAACAAAATTGTACATGTCCTAATATATAAATATCACCAATAGTACCAACTAATTTAAGAAACATCCAAATTTCGTCACCCAACTCCAACTTTAAATTTTTACGAGAAAACAATGCAGTTTTTTGAGCTTCAGAAACAACAGCAGTTTGATTTATAACCCTTTAATGTAAAGCAAATGTTTTCCAACATATTATATACCTTAATATAACTAACAGCAACACCAGGATTGTTATGCGAACGACGATAAAAACACATCTATAACAGTCCACTATCAGGATTAGCTGACATACCCTTAATATCAAATCTATATAAAAAATAAATCAGGACATAACTTTCTTGAGCTTGAGAAACTTGCCTAACAAACACATCAACACCTTTAGAAAAATCAGTACAAAAACCTCCAATATTCCGGAAATCAGGCATTGAATAATATTACCTCTTGTACAGTTCATTTCATATAAGATGACCACATTCTGACAGTCAGTAAGTGGCAATTGACGTATTCAAAACAAACAACGTGCCATTTACAAAATACTGTATCAGCTGATGTACATTACATTAGCTATTCTGAGAGCAGTGCCGACGCACATCAGACAAGCAGAAAATACGCGGATAATAAAGAGTTCGTAGATTAATTAAAACATTTTATTTTACGTGGTCATAAAACTGCCATTTTTAGTTTAAGAAACGAAAGTTCGTGATAAAATAGTAATGTATAGATGTTCAAAATGAGATGCACAATAAAACGATCCGTAACCAAATGTAATAAAACATCAAAACCTTTTTCACATTTCCAGACTCTCCAACCATGTGCTGCCATCTTGTGAGGTACAGGCATCCCATCTGTTACAACACGCACTTCCACGCTATATGTTATCCATATCCCGAACTACAACCAAAAACATGTTATAGTTTTGNATGTAGAGATGTTCAAAATGAGATGCACAATAAAACGATCCGTAACCAAATGTAATAAAACATCAAAACCTTTTTCGCATTTCCAGACTCTCCAACAATGTGCTGCCATCTTGTGAGGTACAGGCGTGCCGTCTGTTACAACACGCACTTCCACGCTATATGTTATCCATATCCCGAACTACAACCAAAAACATGTTATAGTTTTGNATCTGTTACAACACGCACTTCCACGCTATATGTTATCCATATCCCGAACTACAACCAAAAACATGTTATAGTTTTGTTTTTTAAAATAATTTATTTATGCGCATATACAAACGGTTATATTTTCCCGCGAGCTCTGTATAATTTTTAAAGTAACATATATTTAGTGTACAGCGTTTACGGACGACCCTACACACGTCCACCAAGCTCCGTTTACGAATGCAGCGCCACTCAAGCAGTTCACCAATTGCCACACGTAGCAGCACCTCCTGGACGCGCTGACTCGCCACATCAAAGCCTATATTTGACACACCAGTTGATGGAGAATGGATACATAAACGAAAAGTCGTGGCGGTTGGCAACTGTCAAGAATGTGGCCTTCTTATATGGTACACAGTATAATAACGTGCAGAATGTATACTGGATGTGAACCACTGATCCAGTTCACAAGCACGTCAAACCTGGTGTTGCTGTTTGTTGTATTAACAAAATGGATGTAAGCGATATAATATGTTGGAAAACATTTGCTTTACATGAAAGTGTTATAAATCAAACTGCCTCTGTTTCTGTAGCTTAAGCTCCTGTATTGCTTTCTCGTAAAAAGTTGAAGTTGCAGTTGGGTGATGAAATTTGGATGTTTCATAAATTTGTTGGTACTACTGGTGATATTCATATATTAGGATATGTACAATTTGTTTACAGTACTGAATTATAATATTAAAGTTATTAAATATTATTAATATTTCAACGCCTATGATCCCTTTAATATTTATCTGGAACTAAATGGCGTCAAATCCACGAAAAAAACTTATTTGTCGCAATACTAATAATATAGAGTGAGTATAAAATAATACCCCAACTTTGAAGGTCTATAATATCAAAGCCAAACCGTCAACAGCATTGCTTAACCAATCAGATGAACCGTGGAATTGTGAAGTCTGTTAACCATACATTCATCAATGTTCAATGTGACCCCCACGAGCGGCCCGAACGACAGCTACGCGATAATCAAACTCGTTCCACACTCTTGTCAGCATGCCCGGTGTTACGGTTTGGATGGCGTTCGTAACATTGACGACCTCAAAACGAGAATTACCGATGCCATCCAAACTGTAACACCGGACATGCTGACAAGAGCGTGGAACGAGTTTGATTATCGCTTATATGTCGTTCGGGCTGCTCGTGGTGGCCACATTGAACATTTATTAATTTATGGTAAACAAACTCCCTGGTTCCACGGTTCATTTGATTTATCAACCAAGGTTGTAGGTTGTTTGGTTTTGATATTACAGACCTTCAAATTTGGGGTATTCTTGTATACCCATCCTATCTATCACATCTTTGACGTTTATTAAAAAAATATTAGTGTTTACTTGTTACAGAAAGAGTAATTTCTAGCAAATTGATTGAGTCAAGTGATGGAGACTGGACAATATGTTAAAATAAGTAGTGTATTATTGCCAGTTATTGTCCTCTGTGCTTAAAAAGGGCCGATGTGGTATTGAGACTTGTCTGATTTGGGTCGACACAAAAACACTTACGTCCACTAATTCTTATACGATATCGGATTAAATTTTATTTTATATGTAAATAAGTGTATTTGGAGTCAAATATTTTAGTAGCAATCATCCCAGTCTAGATTCCAAATAAGCTGTCTTTTTTCTATTAAGTCTCATTGTTTGTATGTTGCATTGCACAGCAGTTTCGCAGTATGGATCGCATAGATGACATCCTACACGAGCTACAGTACAGTTATGTTGATGCTTTTATATGACTAGCAAATTAACGTTGGTAAACGGCAGTGTTAGCTGTATCACATGGCACGTTCCTGCTTTCATCAGCACTCGAGCTTTCTAGTGGCAAGAAATATTTTTTTTTTTTTTTTATGTTTCCAATATTTGTTACACCTATGAAGTGGACCTCTGAAATCACGCGTGACATGTTTCTGTCGTGTTTGCGTATTTCTATCTGAATTATTAGTAGAATATCGCTCCAGTTTCATGTTTTCTGTAGGCATGTAGTATACACAAAATAAAAGTTGGTTCACTTTAGCTGCAGGCAATAGTTAATTAATACCGTCTTAAATTGTAGTTGTTACCAAGCATTCAACACGCAACTCTAGTACCTTCGAAGTTTAATGCTTTGCCTTTCTGGTGATCTCAAGTGTGCAGAGATTCCGTTTACAGATATACGTCATCATTGCTTAAAATGTTATTTATTTCTGCGTTCCATAGCTAGAGTTAAAGTGTGATTACCGCGGAAAGTTTTTTTCTACGAAAGCGACGACACGGTGTGACTGCGCCAAATTCTCGCATTTTGTAGTAGCAAGTTTATTTATCAGTGCAACATTCTTTCATTATTAAGCATGTTCTAGTTTCCAGTTTCTTATTTTTCTGAAAATATGCTTTGTTTTAAAGTACAAGCAAGTGCAAATAACATATAAATTAAATATTTTAATTTAAAAAAACAAGTACGGTAAGTTACAATTTAAGTGTTCCGTTTATTTGTGAGACACTGGCAGTTCCTACAAGAGAATTTTTAATTATAACTATTTGCAGTATTTTCAAATTAGTAATTTGTTATTTTTAAACCATGTATTTTAGTTAATAATTTGATGTTTGCGCCCCTGAACGGAAAGCCAACAGGTGTATAGGCATGCATATGCAAATAACAGAGGCATGGTACCAATCAGAGTAACGTGACGCGGTCGTCAGCTAGATAGGTTACTGCTGCTACAATGGAAGGTTATCAAGATTTAATTTACAAAAAAAAAATAAAGTTATGGATTGAGTATTTAAAAAATTGTAAATAAATATTATTTAACTTGTCAAATTTAAAGATATATATGTATCAAGCGACGTGTCTGCGAGTTCGTATTTTCAAGGATAATTAGATTATGATGCCACAACCATCGATAACGTAAAGAATTAAATTATATATAAAAGTTATGTATTTTATTATAATTTTTATTGAACATATAACATTTACAGACATAAGTGTATCGAAAGACGTGTCTATGAACTCATATTTTTTAGAAGAATTTACGGGATCACAATGGCCAAATATGTATTTAAGAATTTTATAATAAAATTATGTATTTGATTTTATATATTTTATTTGACTTTTACAAACAAGTTACAAGATCATTGGAAAACAAACTGGTGAAAACGTAACTGTACATTACTAGCAATTTCTACACCGGATACTCTTAAAATATGCTATTAGAACATTTAGAACTTTTTGTGGTTAGTTGTTTCTCACGTAAAGTATATATCTATGAAGTAAGATCAGTCACTAAAAATCAATAGTCTGTCAAAATGGGATATGCGATACATTTTCTTCAAAATTTTATTTTGTAATATGCTGGTATAATTTCACGTAAATAGAATGCAAGGCATCCACACTATTATCTTCTGCCCATTATAGCCATAGGGATTGCAAAATGTTGTAGCAAATAAGAAAATTTACGAAGATCTTTATCTAAAGTTACGAAGAGCATGATCTAAATTTACGAAGAGCGTTCCCTAAAGTTCTGAAGAGCATGCCCTAAAGTTACTGAAATAATGTATTAAAGAAAGCAAAGCGCCACACCACAGTCGAAAGACGCACTCGAGTGCCCAGCGGAATATAGAAATGGCGTATATGTTTGAGGGAGTAAAAATACAAACGGAAGATGGCTTGGGGTTCGACAGTTACAGGCAGTTGGCGGTAAAATGATCACTTTTTAAAGCCCTTCTCAATATCTACTTGCATGCAGATAATGTATTCTTACTTGATATATATAATATTTACATTTATTTTGGCCTAATCACTTTATTCATTCATCAGTCAAGAGGGAAAATTAAATTATTTGAAAACTAAATATTTTACAATTTTACTAATACTTACACTTAGATGTTTTAAAACAGGAAGCATAATAATCCCCTTTGAGTATTCCCAAATGTTAACCAAACACTTTAATTCAATGTTGAGACACATACTTACTTTCCCTCCGTTGTTACCAATTTTAATGTGCGCACGCCAGTCAGTGAACCCGTTAAGATATATGCAGGTAGGACCAGTGTCATTTTTCAAAAGTTGATTTCTGAAGTACTTCGTTGATCGTGAACAACCTACACTAGCCCCTGTTAGTGCGAGTGTTGAGAAAGTTTTCGTGAAAAAGTGTTTATATCCGATGGTGTTATTTCTCTAAATATCATCCCTCTTTACGTCACACGGTTACTATGATGATTAAAAGAGAAACACACACACATATATGTATGTAGATATATCTTAGCTTCAAAGAACATTTAGATTATTATTAATATTTGCTAAGTGCGATGTTATGCTTGATTTAAACAGTGCGGTGTTCAGTGGAGGAACTGGCATTAGAATATTGTTGGCGGCGTTTCGGGAAGAACGGTAATTAATAAACGAATATGAGATCTCGTGTTTGGGGAGGAACGAAGCATCACGCGGGCGCTTTGATCCTGCCGTCAGAGCTGACTCGCGGAACTGAATTAGCGAAACACGAAAGCAAACACGGCCCGAGGTTGCCGACTAAGGCGAGGAGGGGCCGGCAACAGGCGGGAGAGATCATCTCCAGAGCGAGGGTATTCGCCTCCCACAGGAGATTAAGGAGAAGCCGTGTTTCAGTAGGCGGAGCTGCTGCCGCGGCGGTGGCAACAAACACAGCTGAAAAATAACTCGCTACTACTTCCTCGTGGTGAGCCAGTTATTTCCAGAATTTCCTTAATATCATATCTTGTGTACGCACAATTACTTACGATAACGTGACTACAGTTGTAATGAGATACTTCCACTTAAATCTGCATCAAATAACGCAAAATAACAGAGGAAAATTGTAAAATATTAATTACGAAGAAACGTTTGAATGAACGCACGCTGCCATTTTACCAGGACATGGTGGTAATTGGTGCCGAGAGTCTTTGGCACTGGAGCATTTTGCACCAGAAGTAGTATCTCGAAATATTGTTCACTTGAAGTTTCATAATATGTAAAAATTGCCTGCCACATTCGTTTACTACCTTTGAATTGTTAATTGCCCTAATATCACATCGAAACTCATTTGCAGATATTAACATGAATTTGATATTTAACCTGGACCATTTCTCTAGTTATCGATCGTAAACAGAAAAAAACCGTTACACTTACATTCAACAGGACTGTGTGATTAAACATATCACATTCTGCTATTAAGTACAGATGAGCTATTACTTTTATGCATACAATATTTCGGGGTCTTTCCGCTTACCTTCCATTAAAAAATATTGAAATATCTAAATAAGATATCTGGAATAATTTATTTATGCAGGCTAAAAGAGTGTTTATTAACATTTACAAAACAATCTCATCCGCAAGTAACTAAATAAATAAAACACGCTGGACAAGAATATGTTACGGTAGAAAGGACAAAAGGAGACAAAACTATAGTTTGCGCGATGATTTCGCTCACCTGTGGTCCTCAATGGTAGTTTCATTTTGTATTTAATGAATACGTGTCTTGAGTCTTGGTTTCGCTTTAATTTCACTATATATTTTTGTTAAGTTCTTCTTTAATTTACAGATTTTTATATAATCTCCGAAAATTGAGAATATTTAATGTCTCTAGTGCATTTAACACATTTTTATCCAGATGTGTGTGGTAGCAGACATTAAGATGTTTTACTACCCGCAGCAAACAAATTTTTTAAGAAGAGAGGCTATTATTTATAATCAAGAGATTTATTGATTTGCTGCTCCCAAAGGCTTAGTTGACTAGTAAAAACATTAAGGATTTCCCAGTCGATATGCTACGCTGAGTCAGGTACATATGACACATGTGCACAGGGTGCTGGCGTTGACGCCAGCCGACCGCCATGTTGTGAGGTCTCTCGGCTGCCATATTCGATTAGGGTGACCTTACCTTACTGAAGCCCGTGACTTTGACCTCGTGCGAAGACCTTGTAATGACTTACAACCCAAAAAAATGCGAGAAATAACCAAAATCGTAAAATATGAGAAAAAATATTACATTTATAACGCAACAGACATGTAAATATTACACGAACTTGACAATGTTAGAGGGTAATATTAACTTAGACCCCATGTAAAAATAAAGGCGAAAAATAAAAAAAAAATCACTTAAATTCGTTTGAAATATTTACAATTATTATGTTATTTTATTAATGAACCCGATAAATATTTTGGATTTTCATGACCTTGACCGTTGAATAACGAAAAGTCGAAAAACGAGAAAAAATTGCGAAAATGCGTAAAATCTTATAACAAGTTACTGATACCTAATAAGCTTACATTCCTCTACATAGTTACAAATACATTTAGTGAAGTTGTTGAAATCTTAGATGGTTAGTAGTCGTTGACGTCTCATTGATTGCAATATTATTAGAGATTAAACCGGAAACATATGAAAGAGTACAAAGACAATTAAAATACACGAGTTAATTTATCGGGATTAGAAATACAATAAACTCATAAAATAAAACTAGCTTGCAATCAACTGCATGCCATTCAGAAAATAAGTGACTTTCATACTTAAAACAAATAAATTAATATAGTCTTCTACAGTACAACTTCTTCGCGAAATTTGAAAAAAACCGTTCCATCGTTTCCCGAGAGACAGCATAAAAGCTATATTATTTAATGTCTGGCTCTCTTACACAAGCAGAGAAATAAGGCTTGTCAAAGACAATTTTGATCGATATAACTGATTCTGTGAGTATACAAAGTTAAATTTAAATTTGTTTTTCAGTTTTGTTGATAAAAAATTCTGATCTTAAAATATTTGTATCACTGCCAATTTGAAAATATGTGTGTCTGACACTCTCCAAGTTTATCAATTTACTTAGTCTGCCATAGTACTAATTCTTAGCTAAATTTGGTAGAAACGAATGTTTGTTCGGAGATCAGGTAATTTTATTTTTCAAGTTATACAATTTTGCATAATGGCGGACAAAAGAGATTTTGTACACACATTTGATTGTTGTAATATATTCAGCCTCCAGACAAAGTTTCATTGGAATTAATTAGATGGTTGGGACAATAAACCATGCAAAACTAAAATAGCTATATGGCGACAATTTTGAAAATAAGTGTTTGGCATACTGAACATATCAGTAAGTATCACCTACTGGAGTACTACTCATTTGCAATATTTGGTTATAAAACGGCCAATTGTTTTCGAAGATATCACATAAAAACCTTACTTACTCATGTGGCACTATCTTACCAAATGGAGTATTAAGTGGCTCTGTGTAGACACATTTGATGTTTGTTTTATATACTCCCAACATACAAAGTTAATATGTAACAGATTAAATGTTTAGAAGATATAGTACACTGTCCAAAAATAGTTAGATGGTTGCCATTATGAAAATACGTTAGAGATATACTTTAAAAATATTGTACATATCATCTACAGAAGTACTAATATATTGCCATATTTTGTTGGTATCTGTCAATTGTTTCCCGAGAAATTACACAAAAGTTTAAGTAATTCTTGTAGTGCTATATTAAAAAATGACGAAAAAATTAGCTGTTTTTTTATATTTCATACGTGTAATAGATACTCTCAACGTACAAAATTCTGTTGAAATGTATCAAATCGTATGGTAGTTATACCAAATAAATATCAAATATTAATATGGCCACCATTTTGAAAACAAGACCATAATATAGTTTAATAACTCATTTTACGTGGCCTGTGATAATATTTCTTCCGATCCAAATTGGGCAAAAATTGGTTGAGTAGTTTTCGATTTATAATGTAAAATATTAATTTTTATATGCGGCGCTATCTTTCAAAATCGCTGAAAAAATGTGGTTATTTTTTGCTTATATGATGCTTGTAATACTGACCATAAGCGTACAACATAAGGTTGAAATTGGCCAAATGGTATGGAATTTATAGGGAAGACAAATGGAGTGTTCGTTGTTGGATTACGAAAAGAAGACACATTAACTGAAATACTTGCCGCAGGATTCGGCATAGACGATTCATCAACTGAAGTGTTCGTTACTGAATTAGGCATACAAGACACCTAAGTCGAAGTGCTCGATGTAGTATTCAGCACAGAAGACTCATCAACTTAAGTATTCGTTACTGGATTAGACAAAGAAGACACATTAGCTGAAGTGCTCACTGCAGGATTCGGCCTATCAGTGAAAAACGACGGCCCAAAGTCATCATTAGTGAAGGCTTCGCGATTGAATGGGAATATCCCGAATTTCTGATAACCATGTGGAATATGTTTGTTGCTCTCATGGAAAGTGTAAATGCAAAATTTACAATCGCTGAAATTTCATATATCGTTATGCTACTGACAGTGGTTTGTTCTCCCTCCATCTCAGCAGAAACCCTTTTGGAATGGTGACTACAAATCCAGCCATCCATTGCTGTATTTATGTGCTTCTTAAGAGGCCCATATACACAGTGGTCTAAGGGTTGTAGTCGATATGTAAAGTGTGGTAGCAATTATAACATTACTACCTATTGTTTTTTGCGTAGTCGAGAATATTTTGCGTGAGGTGAGACTGATGGTTGTCCAGTACCATGCTATAGTAGCCGAGCCTGGTTACCGCATTTGACCCTAGAAACGGTGGATGATGCGTCTCTTATAACCTCTCCCCACTCATGGAAACCCAAGGCTCCTCGTGCCACCCCTGGTTCTGCTAAAAATGGGCTCTGCCGCCCGTATCCTTATGGGAACCAGTCTCCTTGTGGCTGGTAAGGGGGTATCTGCTGTGATGGCTTGGGCCGATAGTTGGTACCTAGGCCCGACCACTTTGCGGGCTGTTCGACCACTTGGCATTCAGGCCGATGGGGCCCAATACTAGAATTTCATGCTGAAGAAATTCTATAGCATGGTAAAGGTGAGTATCCGATGACGGCTCCTCCAACTGCACTGCTGGTGGTAGGAAGTGGTGGCGACGGCTTGGAGGCGATGATGAACACATGGAAGATATCTGGAACCAACGGGTCGCGACGGTGTTTACAAGGACGAAAAATTTCCATTCAGAGCGAGGGCTGCATTTCCCGATTTTGGTATTCCCCGAGGAATCGAGGAAGTATGCCGCTGCGAGTCGATCGTACTCCGCCCTTCTGGTGGGCATGCGGATTATTGGTGGGGCGGTTGGTCATTGAAAACCCACTAGTACCATAGCAATAAGTGGGAGCACGGGCTAATTGGGTTGGCCCCACCAGAGGTTTTCTCTAGTGTGCCGATCACTAGAGGTTGGAATCGTGCTGGCAGTGGTTAACTCCTCATGCTGAAGGAGGTCTGGAGAGATTCACCCTCTCAAAGAAAGACCGGGCGTTGAGCGGCAACCCGCTCCGGTTGTGTCCTGGAAGACACTAGGGGGAAGGATAGAACCCCGGCCAGAACAAACGCTTGGTTTCTGAGGGCGAGGTTCTCAGAACCTTGTGGTAGAGTGTTCTTGTTCGTACTTGTGAATCAGGTTGGGGCTTTGGATTTTGTTACTTGAGGTGCATGGCTGTGCCACCTGCGATGAGAGGTCATGATCCCTCTTCCCCACCGATTGGGCGGTCGTAGCGCAGGATGGCCTAACGGCTAAAAGTGCTACGTAAAAATTTAAAAGTACAAAGGCTGAGAGGCTCTTCTATCCGCATATATATTGTGAATGTCAGGTGGTCTAAAGTGGTAACGATTGTAAAATTTCTCAAGTTTATCAAAGAAACCTTTGACGTTAACCTTTTTGAAAGACGATGCTATAGAAAGGTGTGTAGCTTCGGGCATTCTTATAGATAGGGTTGGATGCCTTTTTAAGAACCCAGAAAAACATTCAGGACCATCTTGCTGCTTATCAATACAAGTCTGTGGCATCGTGATTTCAAAATTTCTGGCACATAAGAATGCAAGGCGCCTAACTTCGAGAGGTGACAAACCGAATTATATATCAGATGACAGCTTACTTTACTCTACTAGAGCTTCCTGTTGTGGTGGAGTAAATATTTGCCTCTTACCAAAATACCTAGCCAGTGGCCTCCATTCCTGATCGTTCATTTTTTCTTTAACTTCAATTTTTTTTTTAAAACAATACATGAAATATTTTTTTTGGTAGGTCTATAAAAAAGTAATTTGATTTATTGACAGCGAAAACTGTAGTACTATGGGTCCCGATTAAAATTTAATTTTGATTTAGTTTTTGATATGAAAATTTGGTTATGTTTATTTTACCCATTATATTTTCAAAATGATAAGAGACATTTCTGATAATAGGAAATATTAATATCAGTTTTGGTTGCATACTTTGAGGCAGGTATTTCGTTAATTCCTCAGAATAATTAGCTTGGATAAAAAGTANACGATGCTATAGAAAGGTGTGTAGCTTCGGGCATTCTTATAGATAGGGTTGGATGCCTTTTTAAGAACCCAGAAAACCATTCAGGACCATCTTGCTGCTTATCAATACAAGTCTGTGGCATCGTGATTTCAAAACTTCTGGCACATAAAATGCAAGGCGCCTAACTTCGAGAGGTGACAAACCGAATTATATATCAGATGACAGCTTACTTTACTCTACTAGAGCTTCGTGTTGTGGTGGAGTAAATATTTGCCTCTTACCAAAATACCTAGCCAGTGGCCTCCATTCCTGATCGTTCATTTTTTCTTTAACTTCAATTTTTTTTTTAAAACAATACATGAAATATTTTTTTTGGTAGGTCTATAAAAAAGTAATTCGATTTATTGACAGCGAAAACTGTAGTACTATGGGTCCCGATTAAAATTTAATTTTTATTTAGTTTTTGATATGAAAATTTGGTTATGTTTATTTTACCCATTATATTTTCAAAATGATAAGATACATTTCTGATAATAGGAAATATTTATATCAGTTTTGGTTGCATACTTTGAGGCAGGTATTTCGTTAATTCCTCAGAATAATTAGCTTGGATAAAAAGTATAAAATAAAATCAAAGTTGTCTTACGTTTTTTTGTCGAGAAATGAAGCAAGTCAAAGTGATATGGCAGATGTAATCTTGACGTGCAGCTTCTCTCACACTGTCCTCTTAAAACAGCTTGTGCTGCCTGTGTAAGCGATTCAATAGTGGCCTTTCCGCGATCAGTTTTCCACTTGGGGTTTCTCATCTACAAATGGAGAAATTCCTTTGAAAACTTATATAAGTATATTACTAATAATTTTTTATTCGTACACTTTCATTTAAAGTTATGTTATAAAATAATATTCACGAAAATATATACGTAAACACAAACACAAAAAATGGAAATATCACTGTAAAGTGCATAGTATTGTTAAATCGGGTCAGCTTGTAAAAAAGAAAATTAATGTTACAACCAACCCCACAACACACAATTAAGAAAAATTCCTGTGTGAATAGTGCCATTTAAATAAAGCAAAGTTAAAGCATAGTATTTGTAAAGCACACTTGCATTTACAGACAACTTTTTGAAACATTTTCAGTGATATATTATACAAGTGATAAGAGAGTATGCGAAATGAGGGAAATAGTTTAACTTACCTTTACAGAAAGCAAATAATTGCATGTAGCTAAAGTATTCTGAGTTGCATGCTGATGGCGTTCTCGCATAAACTGACACAGTTCTTGACACATCGTTTAAAGTACAGACAGCTGCAATCTGTTGGGAACTATTCGAACTACGTCTACTGTTACAACCAACCCCTTGTTACTACTATCCCCGGTCTTCCTTACTAAATAAACCTAAAATGTTTGTAAAACCGCCATTTTGAAAATAATTCCTTAATGGAGTTTATATACTAATACTAGCTGACCCGGCAAACGTTGTTTTGCCATGCAAAGTATTTCTAGTGATTATAGTATTAGAAACAAATAACTATAACTTATTGTAAGTTTGTGAGGATGTGGTATATTAGTGGAAGAGGCATGGAGCTCTGTGGACGATGACGGAATATAAAATTAGATAATTTAATAAATATTAATAAAATGGAAATACAAACAATTACAGCTTTGCGATCAATAATAAAGTTAATTAAGAAGTACACTTAATTATTGAAAATATAATTGTAAACACGTCACTACTACGATCTGAGCACAAATGAATAAGAGAAAGGTTATTGTGTGAGAGAAAGTGGAGACCGGCTACTCCGTGCTGTGTCACTGGGAGACACCTGGTGGGAATAAATTGTAACCTAGATCGATAAATGATCGATGATAATTGATCAGTTATCGACCTAGGGTAAAATTTATTAAATTACTAATATCGCTATAAAACATTAAGGGTGGGTGGAAGAAGGGTGAAAATTTAGGAGGGTATGTATTTTTTGATGCCACACCATAAAAAAATAAAAAATAAAAATTTTGTTCAAACAATAAAAAAAATTGTTTGGGGGTGGCCACCCTTATTACTTAGGGGTGTAAAAATAGATATAAATCTATTCTCATACCTACCAAGTATACATAAAAAATTTCATAAAAATCGGTCCAGCCGTTTCGGAGGAGTTCAGTGACTAACACTGTGACGGGAGAATTTTATATATTAGATTCGCATGGGCTATAATAGTATTACTTACTTCCCAAATTTGAAGAAAATTAGTTTAGTAGTTTTCATTATATGACATAGAAGCTTTATTTTTTCATGTAGCTCTATCTTCCAAAATGGTGGACAAAGGTGATTTTTGTTTGGCTTATATGATGCATTTTATATATAACGTCAGCGAACAAAATTTGGTTTGAAATTGGTTAAACTGTATGGTAGTAATACGGAATAAACCTTAAATATTTGTATTGTCACTATTTTGAAAATAAGTGTCTAATTAAGTTCAATTACGTACATTTACTGGGAAAATTATAGTATTACTTATGTGCTAGATATGACGATAATAGGTTTAGTAGTTTTCGAGATATAATTTAAAAGCTTTATTTATTCTCGTGGCACTATCTTCCATAATGGTGCACCAACAACAATACCCATATCTGAATTTAATGCTTACAACTTGTGCTGTCAGTACACAATATTTGGTTAAGAAAGGGGGAACGGTTTCCGAGATATGAAATATCGCCCTTAATATTAAACTGGCTGCCATTTTAAAAGAAGGTGCCCGGAATGTAATAAAGCTACACTGAAGAGCAAAAAAAATGGTTGCCTGTAAAGTCGGTTTTACGGGCGAAGATTTTACGTGACAACGTAGTGCTGCGCGCGCGGCAGACCGATCATAGTTGAGTGGGAGAGAGACGCAAGGCATTCGGCGGGCCTCTCTCTCGTTCGGTGACTCATCGTAACGTTACCGAGCGTTACACTTTTTCATAAGTGACTCCCAGCCGCAACCTAATTTAAGACGTTGTCACGTCAAAAAACTACTATAGGCGTGCGTATGCAAATAACAGAGGTATGGAACCAATCAGAGTAACGGGATGCGGTCGGCAGCTAGATCGGTTACTGCTGCTACAATTGCAGGTTATCGAGATTTAAGTCAGTTTCAACGTGGTGTTATAGTCGGTGCACGAGAGATGGGACATAGCATCTCCGAGGTAGCGAAAACATTTGGATGTTCACGTACGACNATGGTGGGGGGGGCGGGGGGAGCTACACGATATTAGGCAGGGTTACCAGTTTTTTTGGCTCTTCAGTGTATAAAAGACATGTGTCCTTACTTAGTATTTTAGGTGTACAGAGTTTGGTGAAATTCTGTTCGTGCGTTCAAAACTTGAAGGGGGTGGACACACACACCCACAGACGCACCCACAGACGCACACACACACACACACAGTCACACATACACACCCATACACATCTAACACACATGATCAGCCAGAAAGATGATGTGATAAGCCTGTCTTTTCTTCGGAAAGTAGTAGGCTAAAAAGCTGAGAATAATTAAATTGTATTCCAACTGCCATGTTGAATATCCGTGATTTTACCCTTAACCTAAAGACAACCAAAACCTAACATATCGAGAAATTTAAAAAAAATCGTAAAAATTCGAAAAAGTTAAAAATTACATTATCGTCCACGACAACCATCTTGGATATCCGTGACCATGACCATGGTACAAGTGAACCTGAACTAGAAAAAATTAAGGAAAATTGTAGAAATCGGGAACCATTTTAAAAATTAATAAAAAGAAGCGAAATTCAAAACATTGAGTAAATAATTTTACAAAGGCTGGCACGCAGGAAGTTCGGGGTACGAAAAATTTACGAGAGCACTTATCCTCCCAGCCCGACAACATCTGTAATTTTATGTGTTATTTAATAAACCCCTTCCACCACAATGCTATATTCAATTGCCGCTATAGTCGACCCACCATCCACTAATTTAACTCTTCCAACGAATCATGGGCTAACATCACGCCTTCTTATAAACCGAATTCGCCCGACTCCCTACCCCTCTTTTCTCCCTACCCCTCTTTTATCCCTACCACTATTTACAAACTATTTCTTAACCTTAACACAACCACTAAACTGCACTGGCTATTTTACGATGGCATCATATTGCTCGCTCATGATTGGTTATTGCTCATATTATATCTCGCCATCTGTAGTTTATTAATGTAGTCAAAGGCGTGCTGCCATATTACTATCCGTCGTCTGATGCTAGAGGTGACAGATCGTTTTCTCTTCCTTGACGTTTTCAGCATTCAGTCTGGTCAGTTATTATATGTTCGTCACATGCATCAAGTACTGCAGGGTATTACCCAACGTGCTGGTAATTACACAAACACTTTCCTACCAAAGTAAAATCTCTGCCGAAAATTTAGATGACCAGTTCGGAACATTGAGCTATTTGAGTGGAGAAATAAAGATGAAGAGTTCGTTTAACGGCGTGCCTACGACCAACATCGTGACTTCGTCTGTGGTTCAAGGATCGTTGTCTTCAGCTGGATTGCCTATGTTGTCGTCGGTGCTATTGAAAACCGCCAGGCTAAGTAAGACCCCTGAAACTTGGAATGTACTAACCCATCTCACATGAGAGACCGCCTATTCTCCAGTGATCTTCTCAGCCTTTAATCCACCATCCCATTTATATTTCACTACCTAATAATATTATAACTAATATTATAAATCCGAAAGTGTGTTTGTTTCTTTATCCTCCTTTCACGTCGCAACGGAGGAACGGATTGATATGATTTTTTGCAGAGATAGTTGGAGAGCCGGGAAGGGACATAGGCTACTTTTTATCCAGAGAAAATATCTCATTCCCTCGGGGAAATTCTTATAGGAAAATGAAAAAGTACACAAACGGAATAACAATGCAACGTCGCAACCGAGCAACAGATCGACGTAATTTCTCGCAAAGAAATAGTTGGAGGTCTGAAAGGTGATATTGGCTACTTTTGATCGCAAGAAAATATCTCAAAAAATTTACAAACGATAATAGTGAATCAAGTCGGAAAAAAGTTTGCCACCAGCGCGCTATCTTGCAATACGCTGTCTAAACCGTTAAAGATGGAACAATACCATGTAGTAAAGAATTGTGTAGAATAAGAAGACCAAAAAAAACACCGCGGTATCATATATCTATCTGTAACAGAGAAATACTAATACGTGATTTTATCATTGAATTCTCCGAGACGTTGAGATTTATAATATGTATAGAGTAAAGAATATTTACAGTAACTAAAATTCTAACTTTATTTAAAAAAAGACCTAAACAATAATTCTTGTAGTCCACGCGAGAGCTGATGGCACAGCTAGTATTATTATATGTCATTAATGGAAGTGCCATGGAGCTGCCTTGCTGACATCTGACCACGCAAATGCAGTGCCTTGCCTGCAGAGACAAGTTTCGTTATTCGAGACCCTGAATTAATTGTCCATTGTATCCAAACGGTGTCCTTGGAGGTGTTATCACGTTTGAAGCTCAGAATCAAAGTAATGATAAGGGCGACACTGATACGGGCATTAAGCACACCACCGCCGTTACACGCATAGCTGTGAACTGGCGTGTTGTTTTCTTGTGTTCCATGTAGCATTTGGGACCCTAAAACGGTGACCATATTATTTAATTGGTGTAAAGTCTCTAATTAATTTAAATGCAGGCTCAAATCCTAGTTTCCCTTCTGTCGGTATAGTATTTTCTAAGATACAAAAGTCTAAAAAAGCTTTTTTTCAATGCTGGTAGGCTCCAAAATATTATAGCTGTCGTGATATCTTGAAATAATGTTTTATTTTCTTATNCCTTTTTTTCAATGCTGGTAGGCTCCAAAATATTATAGCTGTCGTGATATCTTGAAATAATGTTTTATTTTCTTATGTAAATGTTTTAACAATTTTGACAAAAAGAACGTATATTTCAAACATTCTACAACGCTGTTCCCGCGCCAGGCAAGCAACCGTCTTCTACATCCGTGAGGTAAAATGTCGAGAGATGTGGTCGAAGAAGGTGCGTAACGAACACGCGCGTATGAATAATGTATTGTTTTGAAGCGACGCGACGGCGGGGTTTGGCGCTCTGTTATTGTCCAAGAAGCGGACGGTGATCGGGCTCGGGTTGCCCTGGTAAACACTTTAATGCGCGTGTTTATCTCAGGCGCAGGTGATCAGCAGGCGAGCGTCTGGCGTGTTTACGATCTCCGGCCTATCCATTAATCAGGCAGGGGCGTCTCGCAAGCTGACGTCATTAAAATTAACGAGTGCGGGTGTCAACCCCCTTTCCCTTCCCAACCCACAAACATCCCCTCCCTACTGACCGCCTGCTAAGCTCGTTACCTTCCAAGACGCCGCACTTCTTTCCCAAGCGTCTAACAGCGGCCTAGGAAGCCTGCAGTGGTTAGCGACACTGTCTCAAGAGCGGCCGACAAGCACATTAGCGATAAACTAGTTTGTAGAAGTCCACAGATTTTTCAAGTGCAATATACAGCACCATCCCTAACTCTTGACAAATTTTTTTCTTTCATAACAATAAGTGGTTAATTAATATAACTGTATTAATTATATCCAGTATACGGAAATAAAAAGGCGAACTTTTCATAAACGCTGAAAAAATTAGTTTTAAAATTAAATATATATTATATTGAGTAGCAATTTATGATAAACCGCTTCCATCTCTGTTTCTTATTAGCANAGTTTTAAAATTAAATATATATTATATTGAGTAGCAATTTATGATAAACCGCTTCCATCTCTGTTTCTTATTAGCACTTATTTTGAAATAAATTTTGTAATTAAAAAATAATATAAAAGTGAATAATTTTTATTAATCAAGAACGGAAGTTTGAAGGGTGATTTTGGTGGCGCGCAGCGCACCAACCTTAAGGGGTAGAGTGCTGGAACAAAGTTTGTGCGCACCTTTGAACCTTCCTNATTTATTTTCAAATAAATTTTGTAATTAAAAAATAATATAAAAGTGAATAATTTTCAATAATCAAGAACGGAAGTTTGAAGGGTGACTTTGGTGGCGCGCAGCGCACCAACCTTAAGGGGTAGAGTGCTGGAACAAAGTTTGTGCGCACCTTTGAACCTTCCTCTTTCGATCCCCTACCCTTTCCCCCCTCTACCACCAAGGTTGGTTGATGCGGCGACCGGAGGGGTCTGTTTTCAAAAATTTTCGCCTGTGGAAGCAGCATTTTCGATGAATTTTCCTAATGACGGGCGATGTTATCGCCCGCGAAATGTTCATTTGATCTTACATTTTTTCTGAAATTTTACAAATAACTGATTTAAAAATTACAATATTCAAGGGCGTGCCTCTGCATTAATAATCAAGTTATGTAATAGGTCGTATTAAGATTTCTACTAAGTTTTACATAGCGAATAATCTAACAATTTGCGAACCTGCATTTCAGTATGACCATATATAAAAGCCAAGTCAGAGAACTCCTGCGTTTTTTTAATCATTTTGTGAATGATGCATTTATGTTGGACAACTATTTAATAATAATGCGCTGGATCTTTTACTACCTGCCATATGGCATTGTCAAGAGTATGACGCAAGGATGCACACCACACAAAACATGTACGTGCTAATATAGCATTATTCGATATTATGATAGCCAGGGATAAAAATAATTGTAAAGAAGTATGGGGAAACATATATTTTCCCTCCTTTAAAAATGTTTTTCGTCGAGAAAGCGACAGAAAATTTTTTACGAAAACATAACACATTTTGTTACACGATCACAAAGAACTATGTCTGTTGAATGCACCAGATACGTTAACATATTACTATACTCGAAAAGTGAATTTGTAGTATTTATATCAATTACATTAAACNTCGCATTATTCGATATTATGATAGCCAGGGATAAAAATAATTGTAAAGAAGTATGGGGAAACATATATTTTCCCTCCTTTAAAAATGTTTTTCGTCGAGAAAGCGACAGAAAATTTTTTACGAAAACATAACACATTTTTTTACACGATCACAAAGAACTATGTCTGTGAATGCACCAGATACGTTAACATATTACTATACTCGAAAAGTGAATTTGTAGTATTTATATCAATTACATTAAACGGCAAAGTAAATTTAACATTATAACATAGACTAGAAAACAAATGGGATAGAATAATAACTCTTTACGTCACATTATTGCTTAAAATCACTTTTATTTCAGCATAATTTTGGTTATCTAATCTCGCAATATTTATAATGAATTTTCTCTTTGTTTATGGAAACGTACATATATATAAATGGCATCCATTAACATTTGTAAAATGACAAAAATATTATGTTTGTTGGGAAACATGTTCCCTCTGTCTGCTCTCGTCGTTGCTTTGTGGTCTATTGGAGTGGCTGGGAGGCAGATAGTCGGAAATGTTTCGCAACTATTGAAAGCCCTAATATCGGAGACCAATCTGGTGCGTGACTCTAGATAAACGTTAGTGAAGCATCTCTTATAGCCTCACATATTGAACCCACTACCTCTTTTTGGTAATGTTGGATAATCTCAAAGTTATAGGTTAATAAAAGTGAGAAACTTCCCGGAGGTCCCCTCGTTTGGTTTACCGAAAGGGATATTTGCCTATTAGACCAAGCTAAATTCACAGGTAATGGTGATTTTACCAGCTATTGGTAGGCTTGCAGTTAGACCATTAGGGTCAAAACATGAATTTCGCAGTGAAGAAATTCAGGATACTGTATGGTAAGGCATTAGTCCACCCCATTGGGAAACTTTCAATTGTCATGGAAAGGAAGGAGGAGTATGGATTAACTTCCGTTCCTGTTAAAAGGTTTCTCCAGTGGAGGGCCATTGAGGGTGGGGACCATTAATTTAGGGCTGATGTCTTTGCACGATGGTAGCAGCATAGCCCACATACTTGGGAGCCCACTGATGGCTCCTAAGTCAGATGAAATTGTTGTACTCATGCTGGCAACGTGATGAAAATCGCACCTGTTACAATATTTTGTAATGACCGTAAAATCTAGCCCAGTAAAATAATATCAAAATTATTTATTAAGTCGTATAAAAACCTTGTCTGCAAAATAAAGCTGGAAGATGGAAGAATGGGAACTTTATCATTCATAATGCTAGAAGTTAACAGATTGACCAGCCTCATTATATTATGGATAATAATCTTAAAGTTAATACAGCATAATTAAAGTGTATGAAATTTCTTGAGATTTCGTGTAAATAAGATATGTTATACCATAGCCTGATATACTTCTGACATTCAGATACTCCTGCCTGATGTCTTGCTTATACAGTGCCCGAAACAGTTAGACCTAAATTTTAGTGCTTTCTGTTTGCAATTCAGACTTTTATGCTTTGACAATGTCAGCGAACAGCCGACACTTAATATTCATATCTGCTTGATTCTGGCACAAGACATCAGGCCAACATCACCTGGCTGAAGTTATTCAGCTAGCTTTTACCGGCCAGATTCTGGCCCGTAAATAATTTTTTGTTAAGATAACATGTGTGTGTGTGTAATATGTGTACATGTATGTATATATATTATATATGTATATATAATAAATATTATCTTTCTCTCCGCGACTTCGCCCGCGTGTTCTACACGAAGGAGCTACTAATTTATTTTAACAAAATATCTTTCTTTACATCACAAGAGTATTTATTTCCTCAGGTGCTAGGATTATCAACTTACTTTGCTACGTAAGCTTACTCTGGAGCAGACTATGCAGAGCTGTCCATGTGGGTCAAAGTAATTTCCCAGATATCCCCTTGTGACCATTAGTGACTGTCCCTGGAACCCTGCAAAACATGCTTTGAGAAGGTATTGCATTACATTAAATTCTAAAAGGTATTCGGATTTATTGAGCGTAGTATGTGTATTATAAAACGTATTCCTCCCATGCACATCCAGTGAATACTTTGGCATTGATGGTATATTTTTTTGTAAATTTTTTACTAGGAGCCTGGAATGTGTACATTATCCCAATTCACACCTAATGGCAAATTACTAATAATATTATTAACCACGGAATAAAATGTGTTTTAGACCCATATGCTGAACATAGTGAGAAAAAGTACATATCACTATGTATTTATTTTAAAAGTGCCATCTATGAAAAAGGTGCTATTTAAATTTAATTTCTGGTCTTGTTCGGTTCTGACAAATTTTCTGTGAATGTAAGGTACGAGTAAAATAAACGTTTTTTCTCAGTATGTGACAGGTTTAATTTCTATTTGTTCATTATCGTTTTATAATTTATAACAAAATGTTTTGATTTGAAGGTTATGGATATCCAAACAATTTAATTTAGGTAACATATATTCAAAAAATCTTCGAACCCTTTTCTACTTCTTGTAAACTTTAATTCATAATAGTCCTAAAACCGTAGTTTTATATATTTATTGCCAACATTTAAAAGTAAAGATCATAACGATGCCTTACCTTGTTATTAGGATCCTCGAAAATACATTATAACACTTTTCACCTTCTTAGAGGTTCAAATAGAAAAAAACCTAAAATGAATTTTTAGGTATTTGTATATATAATTTTGTTTTTAATTATGAGCACATTTATATCGCAGTGGATTAATGTGTTATTGGTCAGCCTGCGAAAACTCATTTAACATTTTATCACCCTCTTAAAAGTTTAATTTCGAAAAATTCTTAAATATGTTTTAAGTACTTAATTGTACAAGCTACCTTATGAAAATAAGAGCATAGCTACATGTAGTCGGATTAATAATCTATTGAGGAGTTCTCAAGAAATTATTTTAACATTTTCCAGCTTCTCAGAAAATGCCTGCACGCTAAGAGGAAGTTATTCCTTAATTTACATGATTTGGCATCCAGCGGTTTGGCGTGTGCATTGATGAGCGTTTGAGTAAGTCTGTCAGTTGGAACACACTATTTTATACATACAGATTTATGACATGGCTATGATAATATGTTACAAATTTATAGAGGTGATTCAGTATAGAAAAATAAGCCTAAAAGCCAAATGCGCAACTAATTGTGTCTTATGCCTTACAGTGATTCTTAAGATAAATATGCACCCATGGAAAATTCAAATAAGATTGTTGTGAGTGAAAATATAGAAAAATTTTTATATTTAACATCACATTGTTTGGATAGAGTATTGCTCAACAATGATACATTATGCCATAAAATTTGGTTTGTTAATATCGTAACCTGCATGAATAAAGCATTGTGTTGTTAAATTTTTATAGCATAAAATACTAAACCAGCTGCCAGTCTCATCCAAGACATTTGGGTAACAAAGGGACGAGAAACACTTTTTCTAAATTCACAATGTGGGGATTATTTAATTTACCTGCAAATGTTTTTCTAGATTTGCAAGCAGAGATACGAGAAAGTCTTCAAATAAACTTCACTGATTCAAAAGATTTTATCATTTAATTGTGACACACACGTTCTTGTGTTTTCTCAATAATTACCTCTGATTCGTGTAACAAATAAAAAGAATTTCATAAAAAATTAACGGTAAATTTATATATATATATCTTATAATTTTCCAAGACAATGTTAAATATTTGTAAAAAATTAAGATATAACAAATTTATATTGCAGGCTCTAAGTGAGAGACTCCTTAACCCCACTCCTAAGTTCCTCTCTTACTTGTGCACACAACAGCTTACAAGCATCCCTGCCAGTCCTGAGCTGAGGGTAATCCCCTTATCATACACTTCTCAGATCTAGAGAAAGTTCACTGGTGTTCCACACACCCAGAACTGGGTGCACGATACACATTTCAGGTGTAGACAGTGCTCACTGGACGTCTACACACCCACAACCAGACCTAAGCCGAACGTACTCCCCTTTTCATACACCTTTTAGTATTCTCTGGTCCACACTATCCCATACACTTCCTCCTTCTTAGTGGTAGTCTCAAAGTGGGGGGAGTATCATACGGTCACTCCTGTGGGAGGAAAAAGGCTGGGCATTTGAGGCGGTGTGGCAGTACTATGCTATAGTAACCGAGCCCAGTCT